>WBNM01010442.1:30525-48349 GCA_013399055.1 Ramphastos sulfuratus | reverse complement strand
AAAGGAAGCCTATTTGGGCTGCTAATCTCTGGCCAGACATTTCTGCACACCTAANGGTGGAACTTTCAAAAACTGGGAGAAACACCTACCAGAAGCCACCTGGCTGGTGAATAGCAGGGGCTCAGTTAACAGAGCTGGGCCTGCTCAATCTGCTCTATTGCCCATAGTTGAGGGAGACGGAGTTCCCGTGGTCTGCGAAAAGAATCTGTTGGGGAAAACTGTGTGGGTTGCTCCTGCTTCTGGGGGGGGCAAACCTATCAAAGGGGTGGTCTCTGCTGAAGGTCCTGGTCACACATAGTGGGTGATGCTTGAAACTGGTAACATTCAGTGTGTTCCCCAGAGAAACCTCACTCTGGCTGAAAAGGTCTAATCTCAGAGTCAGTAGCACAGCTCCATGTAATATAGTTATTGTATAATAGTTATAAGTGGTTATAACTTCTTTTCTAGTTACATCAAGAAGGCACTCAACAGAATCCACACAACAAAAGCAGCAATCCAGAGGAAGGCTACAACACCTCACCTGCACCTGCTTTTCCTGATGCCCTATAACGAAAGACTGTTCCTGACTTTCCCTCCAGAGGAAAGAGTTCCTGATTTTTCCTAAAAGACTGTTCCTGTCTCCTTAATTCTTCCTCCATGTTCCTCTCCTGCTGACACCTCACCTGTACCAACCTGCACATCACCTTGGGATACAGCCAGGGACCAAGGACTTAGGAACTCTTAATGCTCATCACATACATGGACATGTTTTCCCCTATCTTTTGATGAGGAGACTTTGCAGAAAAGTGGGAATGGTCTAACCAAGGGGTGGAATGCAAAGGGTTAACCCTCCTCAGGGGGTGGGAGAGGGGAGTGGTCTGAAGTTGACCCCAGGGCCTCCTGGCTCCTCCCTGGGGGGCAGGCCACCTGACTCCAGGTGTAGTGGTTAGCCCACTCCCATTTCCTGTCTGGACCCCCTAGAAAAACAGAGGAACTTCTTGTTCCTTTCTTTCTTGGCCTGTCTGTCTGATAGCACCAGCTTGTTCCCGCTGCTCCTGTCTTACCACGTGGCCATTTTCTACCACATGATGAGCATCTCTTCCTGAATCTACCTCCATCCATTGCCATCAATCTGGTTATATATATATATTTTATACGTTTTTTCCATTCCCTATACCTTTTGTAACTCCCTTACCTTTTTTTATTTATTGTTAAAGTTGTTTGTTTGGGTTTTTTTAACTTCCAAATTGAAGCAAGACTATTCTTTGGGTGTTTTGTTTTGGTTTTTTTTTACCCCTTTCACTCTTTCTCTGCATCTAATTCCTTTCTTTCCAAAAGGGTGTGGGAGGGAAAGGAGGAGGAGGAGGAGGATGATGATGATGATTATTATGATTATTATTATTATTATTATTTTACCAGTTCTGTTAGCTATATTTTGAGTCTCTGGGAAGATTGAACTAGAACCAATACACACAGATATCACAAACAGAAGGAAAATACCTACTGATTGTCATGGCCACCAACACCAGGCAGCCTGGTGAGGTCATCTCTCATCTCCTGATTCCTCAGGGCAAACATGAGGGAATTAATTCAACAAGGTCATCTTTGTGGTGCAGAAAGCAGCCGTGATGTTACGAGGTCCATGAGACTGTGGGCACGTAATAGGTGGCCACACAGACCTAAGATGAGAGCTCAGTGGAGTGAGGCATGGACACTGCCACCATACAGGGAGGGAACTGCTTTCAGTGTCCCTGTCTAAGGATGTTGGACTTCTCACCAGCATGTGCCCTTGCAGATGGGCACCAGCTCCCTGGCCACATTGAAAGCCAATGGAAGGACATGCAGCTCTGGTAACCAGAGCCCAGCACATGTTCTGATTGTCAAATGGCAGAACTTTCCTCGAGTTCCAGAACATGCAGAGCACATACCTCGAGCTGAGCAGCAGCACAGTCCCATGAACAGCTTTGCTGCCATCACTGGCCTCAGGACCAGAGAGTGCCTCAGTGCTCTGGTCCAACCTTTCACAGTCTGGACCTGGCTTTTCCAATGGATTGTTGCATGGCTCAGAGAGGAGGACTTGCACCATGTACCAAGTGGTGCAAGAGCAAGGGAGAATCCTACCATCACAAGTGCTCCAGCTCTTGGCAAGTGCCTGGTCTGACTTCATGCAAATGTCACTTGCAGTTGCACAAATAAAGTGAATCAATGAGGCCACTGGGAGAGGGTTGATGGACTCTGAGCTTTGTATTCTGACATGATGACAGTGCAATCCAGGCCACCTAGGCTTTCTAATTAGAGAGTCAGCTTCTGTAAGGCATTTCAGTGCCAGAAATTACTTGGATCCAGTAGCTCTTAATCTCCATGAGAATGAGCTTAGCTTCTCAGAAACATATCCTTCAATAAAATTACTGCTTCTGCAGCCTTGCAAGACAGAATACTTCATGCTAAGTTAAGGTGTTAAGTTTGGAATGAAGGGGAGTGAATACACTGATAGCAAAAGACCATCACCAGTGTTCCACAGTCACAGACAACCCATTCTGGTCCTTGAGTCAACACCAGCTGTCACCAGGAAAGGAGGGACACAGGAGGCAGCACAACACAAAACCACAGATTGGGTTTGGCTGGCAGGGATGCCTGCTCTAGTCAGTGTTTGGGTTCCTATCTCAAGCTGCTTGCTTTCACTGGTTAGGTAAGGCACCCTTCTATCTGGTGGCTGCCTATTCACATGTAAAATCCCTGGCTGTGGGAAGTGATAACCACTGTAGGCACTTGGCCAAATCCTCCCACACATCCTGCCACCCAGGCAGAAGGCCACCTCAGGGCATGTTTCACTGCTGCCTCACCCAAGTCTGCTCTTATGCCAGGTTGACATCAGCTTCCACCAGCCTGACACAAAGCCAGCAGTGCTAATTAGTGTAGCTGTTAAACAGGATGAGCAAGGACTTTGGGAGCCTGCTCAACAAAACCACCCACAGCAGGCCCAGAAGGGAACAGGGAGGAGTCTTCCCCACAGCTCCCCCAATCCATCAGAGCCTCAATGCCAGGGCAAAGCCTTTGGCTCTGTCAGCCTGGTGCCAAGCTCAGCCAGATGCAGAGGTGATCAGTGCCGTACCACAGCCTGCCAGCTAGGGACTGCTGCTGCAGCTGGGGATGAGCAGGTCAGACTGCCACTGGCTTCAGTCCCATGCCAAGCACTAAAAAGACTGTGGTGCACTGACCTTGTCTAGCTGCCAGGTGCCCACCAATGTTCTTTCTCAATCCCCTTCCTCAGTGGGATGAGGAGAAAATAAGATGATAAACACATGGGTCAAGATAAAGGCAATTCGATGAACAAAAGCAAAGGCCATGCACAGAATCAGAGCAAAGCAAGAAGGTTTATTCTTTGCTCCCCACCAGCAGGTGGTGTCCAGACACTCCTGGGCAGCAGGGCCAGTGTGCAGTGGCTGCTTCAGGAGAGAAATCAGAGAATCACAGAATGTTCAGGGTTGGAAAGCACCTCTGGAGATCTTCTAGTCCAAGTCCCCTGCCAGAACAGGTTCACCTGGAGCAGGTTTCACAGGATAGCATACAGGTGGGTTGTGAATGACTCCAGAGATGGAGACTCCAGCACCTTTTTGGGGAGCCTGTTCCAGTGCTCCACCATCCTTAATGTAAAGAAATTCCTCCTCGTGTTTAGATGGAACTTCCTATGGTCAAGTTTGTGCCCATTACGTCTTGTCCTGTTTCTGGCCACCACAGCAAAAGCACTGTCCCTGTGTGAAAAGCCTCAATAAAAATCTCCCCTCCCTGCTCTTTTGTGTTTTATTGCTGAGCATGACATCATATAGCATGGGATTGCCTTTTGGTCATTCTGGGGCTGTGTCACCTAGCTCCCCACTGTCCTTTGGAGAGATGGCATGGCTGTTCTGCAAGGCCTGCCCAGCAAAAACCAACATAAGTGCACTATCAGCACTCTTCTGGAGGGGAAGCACAGTGCTGTGAGGGCTAACCTGGGGTGAGGTAACTCCATCACGGGGAGACCCAGTGTGTGCCAGGTGCTGACATGTGAGCAGGCACTTTGTGTGTGTGTGAGATATGCACACACATCCATGTACACATGCCTGGAGCAATACATCTGCATGTGTCCAAATAACCATCCATGTAGGTGCACCCTTTGGGTGTCTATGTCAGCAGGTTTTCACCTCAGTCTGGGTGTATGTGGTTGTGTAATTCCTTCCACTTGTGATGTAAATAGGTAAGATCACAATGAAAACAAAGGGCCCAGCAGAAACCTTCACAACCTGCTGCACTGCAGTGCTCCTGGGCAGAGCAGCAGAGTGCCATGAGCAGCTCATTCCCTCGTGGTGAGGGACACACAAGAAAACACAAATCCATATAGTCCTGCAGATGCACATGGAGTCGTGCACAGCTTTGTGCTCACACAGCACAGGCATTCACAGAGATCCACAGGCAGAAGCATCCACACAAGCAAGCAAACAGGATCCACAACTGTGGCCTTAAGTGAGCAGATGTTGGATTCCACCCCAACAGGGAAGGTCTAGAGCACCTCAGGGTAGAGTAAAGCTCCAAAGACATCAATAGTGTGTGCTGAGAATGCCCAGAGACTTCCCAGCGTGGGCAGGAGGCCAGACAGGCTGGCAGCAGTCCCAGGCACATGGCCCACTCACACGAGAAGGCCACAAGTGCCTGGCAAGTTGGGAGGGAGTGAGCTGGGAGGGGAGGATGGAGGAATAAAGAAGCCTCTAACATGCTGTGCTACACAGAAGCCTTTTGGTGTCCAACTGTCTGGGCCCAGGCCAACATCACCTGCTTATGTGGGACTTTTCTGGCACTTGGTCCACATCTTCTGCCTGCATGAACACAATACTGACCTTGAAATCCTTGTGCCAGGGGGCATTTGGCCTCCCCAGCTTCTGCAGCCTTTTACAGTGCTCAGTGAAAGCTGTGGCACAGGATAACCCTTCACCATTCCCAGAAGAAGGGTAGAGTGGGGCATGCTAAGCAGGCCCCTTTCAGAGCCTGTACCTTGGAGCCAAGGAAGGATTTTCAGAGCCAGTGGCCCTGAGGCTCTGCCTTGCTTTGTCTCTCCTGAGAAATGTCCTTAATGCAGTCCAGATGCAGACCCTGACCAGCCCTGGGCTCTGGTGAGGACCCTGGGGCCATTGATACATTTTGCTTGTGTTGTGACTCCAATCCCTCACTGTCTCATTTTGCCACATCACAATGCCATGCAACATCAAAGGTCTTCACATGAGTAACCCCTCTGTGTGTGGAATATCTCAAAGAACCTGGCCAGAGAGTGTTGGATTCTGACACTGTGCTGAAAAGGTGATGAGAAATCCCACCCAGCTGTCTGCCAGAGCTGGGATGGTGTCACACAGAATCAGAGAACATTAAGGAGTTGGCAGAGACCTCCAAAGATCATCCAGTCCAAGCCTCCTGCCAGAGGAGGATCACCCAGGGCAGGTCACACAGGAACACACTCAAGTGGGTTTTCAATCCCTCCAGAGAAGGAGACTCCACACCCTCTCTGGGCAGCCTGTTCCAGTGCTCTGCCATCCTCACAGTGGCCCCTGGAGCTTTGTATTCCAGTTCACTAAATGCTTCATTTTATGAGGGATTAATGTAAATCCCTGACAGAACTTCCAACAGGTTCCTTAATGCTTTGCAGAAACAGACACACAAATATATTCTTTTAATTTAATACCTTCTGGGTGCCTCCAGCTCTCATTCTTGTGGCCATCTCATTGGCTCTTACCCTAATTCAACACATATTTGACCATGGTCAGTATCTCTACCAGTACCACTTATGGCTCACATAAAACTGCCAACCAAGCTGACATTTTCCTTCCCTCCTCCCTGTTTCCAGCCCTGTTTATTAAATTATAATTTAAAATACTCAAAATACTCCTCTCTGTGCCAGATGAGTCACAGGTGAAATGCAGCACCTGTCATTAGCAGGCTGCCATTCAACTCTTCCATTGGCTTGGCTGTAGAAACACTTCAAAGCATTTGGCAAAGGCACCAACGAAGGAATTTCTGTCCTCATATGCAAACCCCTGAAATGGTAGATGGGCAAGAAGTCATTCTTTACAACTCAGTGGGAGGAGTACAGAAGGAGCAGTTGATTTCACCTGAATTTTATTTTGCAATAAGAGTTACGCTTTCAGTGCTCTTCAACTGCATGTGGATGCCAAAGCGAGTCCAGGTGATCATCTCAGGTGGAGACACCACCATGGCAAATGAAAAAAAAAAAAAACAAAACAAACAGTAGAGGTTTTATTTCTGCTAACCATGGAAGTCTCCAAGTGAGATGCTTGGGTCTACACTGATTGTCTGCTCCTCCCTTCTAGAAGCAACAGTTCTTCTGGAGAACTGATGTCCTCTCTGTATGACCTGGAATGAGAACTACTACTGACCAGATGAGGACCATGCACGTGGAGTCCAGATATTGGCATGTCCACGCTCATGGTCACAGCTTAGAATGTGGCTCCCAGCAGAAGCTCAGCCTTTCTCTCAGACTCATCTCATCCACCTTGCAGTGCCAAAGCACAAAGGTCCATTTGCATTGGCCACACTTTCCTGCCTTGCCACACAGTGGAGAGAAAAAAGTCAAGGCAGTGTGGACTTGGCCTTTTGAAAAGGTGATTCAAAACTAGGGGGACATAATGGGCGGCTCAGCTCCTCAGCACCCACGTCAGGATTGGGTGGGCTTTCTTGTACAAGGACAGAGATTGGCACACCTCTAAAGGTTACTTATCCCATCCCACCTTGCAGGTCATCACGGACTGGGAAAATACCTGCTGCTTGTTTCTTTTTATCCACACTGAGTGCTAGAGACATGGCAAAGATGACTGTCGTGAGGCACAGCTGCCTGGTTCTGAGAGAGTCATTTCCAGTGTAATCTTCAGGGCCAGATCCAAATCCTCTTCCTGGGGTCTCCCTTGCATTTGCTGCAGTGTTTACAGAAGCCTCAGTTTTGCTCTCCCTCAGTGCAGGGCACCTCAGTTCAAGAAGGGCAGGGAACTCCTTGAAAGAGTTCAGTGCAGAGCCATGAAGATGTTTAAGGGAGTGGAACATCTCCCTTATGAGGAAAGGCTGATGGAGCTGAGGCTCCTCAGCTTGGAGAAGAGGAGACTGCAGGGTGACCTCATTCAGTGTTGGTAGGATGAAGCCAGGCTTTGCTCAGTGATATCCAGTGATAGGCCAAGGGGCATTGGGTGCAAGCTGGACCAGAGAAGGTTCCATGGGAACATAAAGACTTTTTCACTGTGAGCATGACAAAATACTGAAACAGGCTGCCCAGAGAGGTTGTGGAGTCTCCTTTTCTCCATTTGAAACCTGCCTGGATGCCCTTTGTGACCTCCTCTAGGTCACCCTGCTCTGGCAGGGGGTTGGACTGGATGATCTTTCAAGGTCCATTTCAACCCCTAACACTCTGTGATTCTGTGTGGTTCTGTGACTAGTTACACAGTGCTTACAACCCTGCAGTCCCAAGGAGAGAGGAGATGCAGTGGGACCCTCAGGAGGCTGATTCCTTCTGTAGGAGAGCTGTTGATGATTCACAGTAGGAACTACTGGAAGCTGGGTACAGGAGTGTGGGTGCCTGTGTGGCAGGAGTTGGGGTCTGAAGAAATAAGGATGAATGGAAGGATGTGGACAGGATGAATCTGAGTGTGAGATCCAACCCTTGGGGTTTGTTCTTAGGTGCCTTCAGAGAAGTCAGTGCTTTGTGTTGAGGGTTACAGGTAGGTGCTACATTTGCATAGGGCAGTTTGGTGGTGTTAGTTAGCTTATGGCAGTTTGTGTGCTGCCAGTTATCAAAGAATCATAGAATACCAGGCTGGAAGACTCCTCAAGGATCATCTGGTCCAACCTTTCTTGGCAAAAGCTCTGTCTAGACAAGCTGGCCTGGCACCATATCCAGCTGAGTCTAAAAGTGCCCAGTGCTGCAGGCTCAGTCACTTCTCTGGGGAGATTATTCCAGTGCTGATAGTTCCTGTTGTGAAGAAGAATTTTCTTCTTCTGTCCAGTGGGAATGCTCCCAGGAGTAACTTGTAGCCATCACCCCTCATCTTGTCTATGAGACTTCTTATCAAAAGGGAATTTCCAGCTTCTTTGTAGCCCACACATACACCCCCCACAGAGTACTTTGGACAGGGGTGTGAGGCTCATCAATCAGATGGAGATGCTTGTACAGGTTGGTATGGCAGGGAATGAGTTCACTTCCAGTCCTCTGATGAAGCAAGCCATGCAGCCATGACAGTGCATATTGGTCATGGGTTCACACTGTTCAACCAGACCAGTGGACATTGGTTCATGATGGTGAGCCAACACTTGCTGCCCTCTCTCCCAGATTACCCTTATGTGGAGATGGGAGAAGTGGAGGTTAAGGTAAATGATAAATTCAGTAGATAGCTCAGAGGATTCTCATTGGAGGTAAATACTTCATCTCCCAGGAAGGAACTTTGATCCACTGAATCTGAAACAGCAGAATGTCTTTACTAGAAATCAGTAAGAGTTCAGACAAAAGAAAGGTGCCAGTGCCTGGAGAGCTTATTGAAGCCTTCCTACTTACCATCTGCTTTGCAATGAAAACAAACCAACAGAACTGGACAAGCTCCCTAATTAGCCACATGGGAGTGACTTACCTTGCAAGTTTTAATGAGCAGTGAAAAACATTCCATGCTTCAGCAGGGCCTGGCCCTGGCCCTTAGGCCAGGAGGGACTGCACACTTACCTTTAAATCATTGCATGCAGCCAGGCCAGCAGGAGCCTTGAGTCTTCTCATGCTGCTGTGGAAGAGTTGATGCTCAAGGAACTCTGTATTGTCCAGTGCATGCTCAGGGCATCCATTGCAGCCCAGCATCTCTAAGCAGTGCAGTGAGGTGCTCAGATTCAACACCAGTGTTAGATCCAAGGGAAGGATGAACAAGTAGATGGGCAAGCAGACACTGCTGATTTCTTAAAAGCTTTAAAGATGAGCTGATGCCGAGGTCTGGTGTTGTCCCAGGTGAAAGGATGGATTTAAAATGAAGTGACACCACCTGGAGTCCTGTGTGCAGTTCTGGAGCCCCCAGCACAGGAGGGACATGGAACTGTTGGAGCAGGTCCAGAAGAGGCCACGAAGATGCTCAGAGGGCTGCAGCAGCTCTGCTGTGAGGACAGGTTGAGAGAGTTGGGGCTCTGCAGCCTGGAGAAGAGAAGGCTTCGAAGAGACCTTATAGTAGCCTTCCAGGATCTGAAGGGGGCTCCAGGAGGGCTGGGGAGGGACTATTGACAAGGTCTTGGAATGACAGGACAAGGGGCAATGGGTTTGAACTGGCAGAAAGAAGATTTAGACTGGATGTCAGGAGGAAGTTGTTTACAGTGAGGGTGGTGAGACACTGGCACAGGTTGCCCAGGGAGGCTGTGGATGCTCCCTTGCTGGAGGTGTTCAAGGCCAGGTTGGATGAGGCCTTGAGTGACCTGTGCTAGTGGGAGGTGTCCCTGCCTATGGCAGGGGATTGGAATTGGATGATCTTTGAGGTCCCTTCCAACCTTACCATTCTATGATTCTGTGACCCAGTTCAGCATGTAAGTATGTAGCCTTCTACAACCTCTAGTCAGATGAGATGGGTCACCCTCTCTGCTGGGGATGATTCTTTTCATTTTGTCAGGTTCCCGAGGGGTCAGCACTCCCTCAGGGTCACGTTGCAGTTTCTTGTACAAAGTTCATTCAGTCCTGTGCCCATCTAACTTCAGAAAATATGCCAGTTGTGGACCTTCAGGATGTCTGACTTGCTTCCCCAGCACTACCCCAGAAGACTCCTTTGTTCCTCACCCAGCAGGTGGAAAATACACCCTGAGCATCAGGCTATAGAGATCTCTCTCTGATAGGCACTGCACATGACCAAGGGGACATCAGACCTCCTGCTGCATCCTCTGGAGCCCCTTTCCTGGTGATGGGGGATAGAATGGATAACTCCTGGAAGGAAGATGTTCTCTTTCCACCCCTAGGCTAGATAGTCTAGCCATAGTAATCAGGTCCAAATTGCTATGACTGTTACTGGAGAGGATCCCAGCTAATGAAAAGTGGGGAGTTGTTAACACCAGTTCTTGGGCAAGATGCACAAAATGGTAAGGTAAAGGAAAGTCTCAGCTGCCATCCTTTCCAGGATGATGACTCCTGTCCTGTGGTGTCCTTGTCAGATCAAGTGATCTTAAGGACCACAATAATGCAGATCATGAAGAGAAATAGTGCCACAGAGAGGCATTATCCCTGTGTTCAATTTCCCTTCTGGCTAAGCTTGGAAGCCAAGCTGAACGTGACCTACATAGCTAAGATTCCTTGAAAAGCTGCAACACTTCCCAGGCACCAAATCTGGTAGCCCAGTGGAAATGCTTCCACAGACTGTTGTGCCCAGAGTCAACCAGCAGGAAGGCTCAGAATCAGTTCCCAGGAAGCACACACACAGAGATGCACACAGGCAAACCACACAGCTCAGCACAGGCACACTCAACACTCATGAAAACAGAAGAGTCTAATCATAGAAGGGCAAAGTTTTTGAGCAGGGCCTGTTGTGACAGGACAAGAGGTGATGGTTTGAACCTCAAAAAGGGAGACTGAGTGGAGAGAAGGGAGAAATGTTAGACACTGAGGGTGGGGAGAGCCTGGCCCAGGTTGCCCAGAGAGGTGGGAGCTGCCCCATGGCTGGCACCATTGTAGGTAAGGTTGTTTGGGGCTCTGAGCAACCTGCTGTGGTTGCAGATGTCCTTGCTGGCTGCAGTGAGATTGGACCAGAAGAGCTTTAAAGATCCCTTCCAACCCAAGTCACTCTATGGTGCTATGATCCTGTTCCTCTGGCTCATCAGAAGGTCATTTAGTGGGAAATACATGTACACATGTATGCAATGTGGACCTCTGAAGTAGGTTCTGGTTTAGATGCTTTGTCTATTCAGTAATTGACTTTTGGATCAATCACCAGCAGAACACCTCAGAATTATGGGTCCTCTTACCTAAGGTCACATTCCAGTTGCTGCCACATAGAGCTGTGCACATGGGGATTTACACAGAAGAGTTTCTCATGCTGGGAAATAAGCAGAAAGGACCCTGCAGTTGTTAGGCTCAGGCCATGACCAGCTAAGTTTACTCACCACCCATCTCTTTATGTGTGACTGCTCCTTTTGTTCCTTTATTTCCTTTGTTTTACCACATTTGTCCCTCCCCACCTCACTGTTTCCAGCTTTGCTTCCTCCCTTAAACATTACCCCATATCCCAGAATGTGCCCCATATTGCTAAGGTGTAATCAATCCCTCTCCATCTGAGCCAGCCCCACTAACTCTTCTGGGAGGGTCTCACATGTAGACAATGGCTGCTAGGCACAGGGTGTCCATTCCTCTAGATGCATTGCTTTAGGTTCCTCATGGAATCATGGAATCATAGAATCAAGCAGGTTGGAAGAGAGCTCCAGGCTCACCCAGCCCAACCCAGCAGCCGGCCCTAGCCAATCACCCAGACCATGGCACTAAGTGCCCCATCCAGGCTTTGCTTGAACACCACCAGGGATGGGCACTCCACCATGTCCCCGGGCAGCCCATCCCAATGCCAATCACTCTCTCTGTCAAGAGCTTCCTCCTGACATCCAGCCTGAACCTCCCCTGGCACAGCTTGAGACTGTGTCCCCTTTTTTGTTGCTGGTTGCCTGGCAGCAGAGCCCAACCCCAGCTGGCCACAACCTTCCTTCAGGTAGCTGCAGAGAGCAATGAGGTCTGCCCTGAGCCTCCTCTTGTGCAGGCTGCACACCCCCAGCTCCCTCAGCCTCTCCTCACAGGGCTGTGCTCCAGGCCCCTCCCCAGCCTTGCTGCCCTTCTCTGGGCACCTTCCAGCATCTCAACATCTCTCTTGAATTGAGGGGCCCAGAACTGGACACAGCACTCAAGGTGTAGCCTGAGCACTGCTGAGTAGAGGAGCAGAATAACCTTCTTTGTCCTGCTGGCCACACTGTCCAGTGCTTCTGTCCTCCTCTGGACTGATGGAGATGCACCATTAATGGGCTCCTTTGATGGTCCTGGGGCTACATGGTGGAGTGCATTATTCAGGTTTCCCATTTGCCACTGTCCCTCTTCCTTTGCATGTGTGCAGCCTGGGATTTTACCACTGTCAAGGCTCAGGGCTGGGCTGGCCATGAGTGGAGTGCCAAAGGCTCTCCATGAATCCCTCTGCTTCACAAAGGGAAGAGAAAGGGAAGAAGGGAGAGAGGCTGATGGGGTGGGAAAGGAACTAACTCAGCTGGGATGGAAATGAGAACAACGCCATGGGATAGAGACACAGAGACACAAACCAACATAGAACCCAACCCTGATGGCAATGATGGCACCACTGGCACCACTGCTGCTGGGGGCAGGCACTGGGCAAGTCCCAGCTTGGACTCAGCATTAAATGAGAACTGGGTTCAGGAGCTGGATTTTGGAACTGGATTCAGGAACAGAGGGATGGGGATGGAAGGCAGAAGGGACAGAGTCCTTCTGGGACACAGGCCAGCCAAGAAGAGGTTTGACCCTGGTGATCCCTTAGCTTTGTCCTGATGATCCCTTGGTGGGCAGTTGAGGGTCACCCATCCTTTCTGCTCCTGCCTGCAGGTGCCTCCTCTGCCTTCCTACCCCACAAGGTGCAGCAGAAGCTGTGGCAGAGCTTGGTCTGCACAGGAGGAAGTCCAAGTCAGAGCCTTTCTGCAGCCAGGCTTTGGTAGGAACTCTCCCCATCAGCTAGGAGCAGCCCTTGGCTGTGCCAGCCTGCCCCGAACTGCAGAAAGCTCCTGACAGATTAGGGATCTTCCTGCTGGAAAGCAGTTCCATGGAGAAAGACCTTGGAGTGCTGGTGGGCAGCAGGTTCTGCAAGGGCAGCAATGTGGCCTGGTGGCCAAAGAGCCAATGGCATCCAGGGAGGCATCAGGAAGAGTGTGGCAGCAGGGCTAGGGAGATTCTTCTCCCCTCCTGCTCTGCTCTGCTGAGACCACACCTGGAATATTGTGTCCAGTTTTGGGCTCCCCAGTTCAAGAGGGACAGAGACCTGCTGGGGAGAGTCCAACAGTGAGCTGTGAGGATGACCTGGGGACTTGAACATCTCTCCTGTGAAGAAAGAGTGAAAGACCTGGGGCTGTTTAGTCTGGAGAAGAGAAGTCTGAGAGGGGATCTGAGCAATGTCTATAAATATCTGAGGGGTGGGGGTCAAGATAAAGGGGCCAGGCTCTGTTCAGTGGTGCCCAGTGATAGGACAAGGAACAATGGGGGTAAGTTGAAACACAGAAAGTTCCACCTCAACAGAAGGAGAAGCTTCTTTACTGTGAGAGTCCCCTGTGTGATCCTGCTTTGGCAGGGGGGTTGGACTGGATGATCTCTGGAGGCCCCTTCCAACCTCTAATGTTCTCTGATTCTGTTATTAATGCTTTGCTTCCCCCCAGCTTGCTCAGCAGCATCAGCCTCTGGCTTCCACTGTGCCACTGCAGGGAGCAGTCTACTCCCCTCCCTGCCTCCTCCTCCTCATGAGACCAGCCAACTGAAACCAATACCAAAGCAAAATACCCCAAAGACAGGCCAAGGTCACCAGCCCCTCTGCAAGGTCTTGCATCTGCCACCAGAGACATCAGGTCAGATTAGCAGAATGGTGCTTAAGATTCTTGGGAGAGGACATCACCTGAAGATGTCCCAGGTCTTTTCTCCTTCTTGGGGGAACAATGATTCAAGAACAGCTCCCTGTGGTTCTCTGATGTGTCTTGTCCTCACCAGTTCCTAGGTGACAGGACTTACTCCAAAGTTAAAGTCAGCAGTTGGAAGAGTGTAGGGAAATATTCTGTATTAGCTGGATATGTGAGCAAATCCAAGTTATGCTAACTGCTAAATTGTAAGCTGAAGTTTCACAGTCTGCATGAAAAGTTTATCCAAAGGCCAAGGACACAAGCTGCAGCAGCAGGCAGGAGAAATGAACAACAATGGCCAATGGCAGGAAGATCAAAGCAAAACAAGAGGTGTTCTGAGCAGATAGGATGCACCAACTTCTTGGTTCCCTCACAGCTCACCTTAACCAATTAGACCAATTAGAGAATTCCATGAGAGTTTGTATCTGGGCGATTTGGGGCAGCAGCTTGTCCCTTCAATGATTTGGACCAATTGCTTTTGTAGTGGGCTGGCCTGGACAGTCTGTTAGAATGTTCACATTCAATAAATTGGCAGTGGCATTGCTTGGATCGTATTGATCTGTGTGTGGCTCTGTCCAGGATCTCTCATCAATTGGCTCCGTTCCAAGACCCCCCCTCAGCAGGTATCACTTTTACAGAAGAGGAGATTTTTTCTGCTGCCAGAAGTCACCAACTTCCATCCTTTGCCACCCTGAATGCCACTTCTGCTACCTGCTAGGCCACAGCCTCCATCCATCTTGCCTTCCTTTCTCTGGGTAGCTAAAGCTCATCTCCACAGGGACAGGCACCACCATCACAGGACTGGGAGCAGTTCCACTCAAGGTTTCCCTGCACAAGGTGGGCAGGCTTTCTTGGCATTTCTCCATGGATACAAAGATCTTTTGAGCTCCTTAACACTGAGGAGGAGAGAAGCAACCTATTCTGGAGGAACAGACAGTGTTGGGGATCCTCAACCACTGTTGTGTTGTACTGGACAGAATGAAACAGTTCTCCTCCCTCTCTGACCTCAACAGCAGCAGAGAATAATCTCCTGAGGGTCAGGAAACAAAGGGTGCAGGAAACAGTGGCTGCATCTCTACTTGCTGCAGGGCCACCTCTCCACCTGGGAGCTGTCACTGCTCAGATGAATTTAGGTTCTTTCTGGCCTGAGGAAACTGCAGCTTTGTGGAGCTCATGGGCAAAGAAGTGGAAAAGAGCCCTGCCAGAACACCACATCTTGTGATACGTACAAGCAGTAGTGTTCATGCTCACCTGCATGGTTTCCATCCACATTCGTCCCCACCACGCATTCAGAGAAACCTGCCATACACATAGGGGCACCTGTCAAGCACAAATGCCTACAGTGAGCCCTGTGGATTCAAATGGGCACAACCCTGGCAGGGCTGGAGCACCCCAGGGCACCTCAAAGTCCAAAATACGGATTGGTCAGGAATCCCCAGACATAGCCTAGAGAGTGAAGGAAGCCAAACAGCCTGGAAGACCTTTCCTGGGGCTGGCGATAGAAGGAGAAAGGTTGAAATCCAGCAGTGCAGTCAGTCCACATGCCTGGGAAGAGAACAATCAGATAGGGCTGGGAGGGAGAGAGGAAAAAGCACATGGCACATCCTGGCATCTGTGAGCCCTCGGGTGTCTGATCAAGGATTGCATTGCTGAGTAGGGTTGGTATTTCCTGATAGTGGGACTAAGAACAACCCCTCAGGAGTCCCCAGGCCAGTGGCCTTAGGCTGTACAGGATCTCTCCAGCAATTGGTGTGAGTGTTCTGCCTGCAATGATATCTTCCTGCCCCCAGAAATGTTAGGATCCCTTATTCCAGCATTCCAGCATCCATGAGGGAATGAGCATGGCATAAGCAAGGAAATGAAAAGGCACCAGGAAATGGAAGCAGAGCCCATATCATTAGCTGGGGAGTCTCACATTTCAGAAGAACCTGTCAGGAAATTAATAACGCTGCTGGGGCCACCTCTGGGCCCGGGGCAGTGTGGGACCAGTATAAAAGCCAGTGCAGGTCTTGAGACTCTCGCCCACTTCACTCTCCTTCATCTACTTGGGAGCTAGGTGAGTTCAAACCCCCTTCTCCTTCTCCTAGTCCCACAGGAGGAAGCCATGTCTCAGTGGGCATGTCAGATAATACTGGCTCTGTCCTGTGCTGGGGCTTGAGGCTGTCTTTCTCTGGAGGAGAAGCAGAGGAAAGATCTGTCATGCTGAGAGACTGACACTGGCTTAAGGAGGGTCTTGGCTAGAAAAGAGCTTTCCTGGCCCTGATTCTCTTTGCTTGGTGCTCAGAAGAACAGGCAAAGAGGCATGCGGACTTCCCCGCAGCTCCCTAGACAGCAAACACCTTGCTCCTTCATGCCAGCATGCAGGCTGCTCCTCACACACCCCTGTGTTTCTCTCTGTGGTCTCTCCCAGGTTCACCTCCAGCCCCAAGACATGTCCTGCTGCCAGCCCTGTGGCCCAACCCCACTGGCCAACAGCTGCAATGAGCCCTGCTGCAGGCAGTGCCAGAGCTCCACTGTTGTCATTGAGCCCTCCCCTGTGGTGGTGACCCTGCCTGGACCCATCCTCAGCTCCTTCCCACAGAACACTGCCGTGGGCTCCTCCACTTCTGCTGCTGTTGGCAGCATCCTCAGCTCTGAGGGAGTGCCCATCAGCTCCGGGGGCTTTGACCTCTCCTGCATCACCAACCGCTACTGCTGCAGGCCCTGCTAAATCCACTGGTGACAACCAAGACAGAAGAACCCCCAGGAAGCTAGAAGATGCTTTTGATCTGAGGAAAGAACATTGGGTTGTCACTTTCAGAGGGTCTGAGCATCTATGTCTCCACCTGCAGAGGAATGCAGCAAGAGTCATGTCTGCACTCTGAAATGTGACCCATGTGTAACTTACCTGCTTCTCACTCCTTTTTCTCTCTCTTCTCTTTGTTGCTTTCTGCTCCCCAGGGCCATGGCTTTTCCGAAGCCAGCTCTGGAGGAATTTGTGGTGTAGGCAGTTGGGCACCTTTTACAAACTCCATCATGGCCTCAGGGCTTGGCTTTTGGCTGAACTGGTGCTTCCTGCATCAGAACCTCCACTGCTTCACCTCGTTTTGCTGGTTTAGATCATTAAAATTCTACTGCAATGCAACCTGAGCCTCTGTGTGGTCTTTCCCTCCCAGAATGTTATCACAAGTTACCCAGGGACAGAAGCATTGATCTGGTCAAATCAAGATGACATAAGAGCACACTGAGAGGAAGGAAGGGCTGGGGCACACTGCACTGGGAAGCTTTATGCAGTGTGCCATGGACCTGAGGAAAACGTTGGCAGCTCTTCAAGTGGCAGCAGCCACCAGGGATGGTCTTGCTGCATCTCTCCCCAGAAATGCCTCCTCAGGCAGCGATTACATCCTGCAGATCAGGAGTCCATCTTCTGATGATCTCTAGTGGGGAGCTGGGGGCTTGCAGAAGGTCGTGGAGTAGGTCAACAGCTAAACAACTCACAGAAGACAGGTCCTCTTGCTGAAGGGATTGGGTGAATAGCCTCAGGAACAGCCCCCAGGCAGGAGCATGACCAGTTCTCGAGGACACATGTAGTAGAGACAAAGCCCCCACGCAACACCATGATCTGCTGGTGCAGAGCCTGGTTTCATCCAGCTGTTGCACAGGTGTCCTGCTGGGGCAAAACAGGCCCAGACTTGTTTGCAATGCTGCTGCCCTGTTTGATTGGGTAGGTTTCAAGTTTCTCTCCTGCCAGTGCTCTGTTTTGCCTCGAGGGGTGATTGAAGGGGGTCTGCTCTGGGAGGGCCTCACTTCACTTGCTTCCTGGCTCTGCTCCTCTGCCTGCTGGCGGTGGTGTTGCAGATTGGCTACCCAAGGATGCAGGCTGCCCCCTTTTACTTTTGGTTTTGGCAGCACACTCAGCTCCTGATACCCTCTTTGCCTTCTGGTTGCACGGAAAACACAATTTGGGATGATAATTTCTTTGATCGTTACCTCACCGCAGTGTCTGAGGCTCAGTGGTAATCTTGGCTACTAAATCTATTGGAGTCTGTGTCTTTCCTGCCAGTAGCCCTGTTCAAGGGCAAGGGGAATCCATCTTGTGGCTGGCAGCAGCAGCTGCTGCTCCTCTGATATGAGATATTAATATCCTGTTATGAATATTTTTATTAATATCTCTGAATATTAATTTTTT
>WBNM01010442.1:0-11863 GCA_013399055.1 Ramphastos sulfuratus | reverse complement strand
GTTTGCAGGAAGGGCTCTGCTGCTGCCTGCCAGACCATCCTCACCTGGGTGCCAAAGGGCTCCTGAGTGGGGCAATTGGCCATGTGCCTTTTCTCCAGCCCTCCAAGGTCTCTCCTTTCATTCCTGGCTGTTGCCTCTGCAGGTGCTTGGTCAGTGCTGATGCTTTGGCACTCCTCCTCCTAATGCTGCTGCGGGGAGGCCTTGGAGTCCTGTTGGACCTTCTCACTTTCTGGTCTCTCTCAAGCTATCCCCATCAACACCAGCCCCAACACCATCATTGCATCTGGAGTCTTGTCCTTCCCCAGGCTGCTCCAACCCTGCCCTACCAAGGGGCTTCCCCACGTGTTCTTGGGCCAATGCACAGCTGCTCACATGCAGGCAGGGATGCTTGCTAAGTGGCCCATGTGTGCTCCCTGGAGCAGTGTGAAAGGAAATCCATAGAAGTGTAAGGAAATACTGAGTGTGGCCAAGGGCAGGTCTTGTCAAGGCATCTTGTGCAGTCTCCATCCACGTAGACATTCAGAACCAGACAGGACAGTGTCCTTATCAAGCTGCTCTGGTTGCTGCTGCTTTGAGCAGGAGGCTTGCCCTGATCATTCCAGAGGCACCTTCCAAACTGAGATGTCCTGAGCTCCTGGCCCTTGGTGGTCAGCCACTCATTGCTATGGTGCTCAAGTTGCTAATGAAGTTCTTATTTGTGGAGAAGCTTCTTGTCCAGCTCTGTTGCCTTATGTCAGCCCCCAGGATTCCCACATTAGAAGGTCTGTATTGTGGTGTGAGGCCTGAAGGCTGGGGCCACTTTCCCCTGCTTGGTACCTGTGGCACTCAGTGTTGCCCAACCACTGTCCCAAAGACATTGACAGCTTCTTCTGAGAGGTGCTGCCTGTGTGGGCCTGTGGTGTGCTGTTGTGCACTGGTGTGCTCCTTGTCTCCAGTGGTACCACTCTTTCCCTGCTCTGCCTGGCTTTGTGTGAATCCTTTAAGATGACTCCGTTCTCAACCTGCATCAGACAAAAGAAGAGAGATGCAGTGTCTGAAGGACTGGGGACATCTAATGGAGCCAGTTTTTGATCAAAGGCCTTCCCATTACTAAGCACTGACCATAGGTGATGAAAGCTGTTGAGATAATCTTAGTTTCTCTGCAGGACAAGAGATCAATTCCTTCTCCATGCCAATTCCATTAGCTTGGGAAGGAACTTGCCCCTATGGGACATTCCCAGTGCTTCCACCATCCTCCATACTCCTGCCTAAAAACAAGTGTGTGTAGCTTCCTACATCTTTCATCTTCTATGAATTCCAGATCAGTGGGTTCAGTACAGCCAGGAGAGCAGCATGAAGAGGAAGAGTGGCAACATGTGCAGAGCAGAGCACCTGCCAAAAGGCAATGGTAAAGGATGATCAGAGAGAGCTTTGTGGGTGGGAAAAGGGGGTGCAAAACTTGATCATATTCAGGAGCCCTTTGGCATCCAGGGGAGGGTGCCAGAACTCTGAGTGGGAGGGCCCTTTCTGACAGTAGCAGCTGCAAACAAGCCCACTTTGACCATGGACCAATGGCTCCAGCTGGCATGTGTAGCCTCGAGCACCTGGCACTCATCTTCTGCTGGCAGCAATTCAGTCCTGCCCCAGGAATCCTTGGACCTTCCACCCAAGCACTAGAAAGGAGCCTTCAAGAAGGAGAGGTGATGGCCAAAGAAGGAAATGAAAAGGCAGCCATGCAGGAAGCCACAGCACAGCCTGTGTCATTAGCTGGGATGTTTTGCATTTTGGGTGAGCTTCTCTGAAGATTATGACCTGCACAGAGGCTTGCTGGGGGCCTGGGGCAGAGCAGGAGCAGTATAAAAGCCATCCCAGCTCCTCACTCTCCATCTGCTTCACTCCCTGTCTGCTCCTTCACAAGCAAGTGAGTTGGAAGCTCTACCCTGGAGTGGGGCTTGGGGCTGCCTGTCCTGGGAGGGGAAGTGTGGAGAAGGTTTGGAGTGGAGAGGGGCTGGGGCTGGGCTGAGTGGCCTCTTGGGCTCTTGTGACTAGGAGAGAGCTGTCCTGTTGCTGGCTGTCTTTGCTGCGTGCCCAGCAGGGCAGGCAAGAGGCGCGGGGGCCTCCCTGCACAGTCTCCAGCTCCCCAGACAGCAGGTGCCTTGGCTGTGTGCTGCTGGCTGGACAGGCTGCTCCTCACTCACCTCCCTGCTCCTCCCTGGCCTCTCCTGCAGGTTCACCTCCAGCCCCAAGACATGTCCTGCTGCAGCCCATGCCAGCCCTGCGGCCCGACCCCGCTGGCCAACAGCTGCACTGAGCCCTGCTGTGTCAGGTGCCAGAGCTCCACCATTGTCATCCAGCCCTCCCCCGTGGTGGTGACCCTGCCCGGACCCATCCTCAGCTCCTTCCCACAGAACACTGCCGTGGGCTCCTCCACCTCCGCTGCCGTTGGCAGCATCCTCAGCAACCAGGGGGTGCCCATCAGCTCCGGGGGCTTTGACCTCTCCTGCCTGGGCAGCGGCTACTGCGGCAGGAGCTGCCCCCCCTGCTAGAGCTGCCACAGGCAGCCCCACAGCAGGACTGCCTGCAACCCACAAGATGGTAATGGACTGATCATGGAGATCCTGGACATGGCTTTCAGAGGGGCTCCGCATCCACGGCTCCAGCTGCACAGGCAGCACTGAGGGCTCACCTGGGCTCTCTGAAACATGGCTCCTGTCTGTCTTAGCTGCTCCTCCCTCTCTTTCCTCTCTTGTCTTCTGCTCCCCTGGGCTTGCAGCACCTTGTAACCCTCAGCTGATGAAAGACCCTCTGACATACTCCCTCTCAGGGGTACGCAAGCAAATGATGAGTTCCAGCTCAGCTGTGTACAAGTGGCATTGTCTTTCAGCTTCTGCTGGTGCTGCCTGCACCATGCCCCCCACTTTGGGAACCTCCTTTCCCTCTTTCAACTCATTAAAGTTCTGCTGCATCCCAGCCTAGGGCTCTCTGTGCTTGTTCTCTCCTCAGATGGTCTCTGCAGTGGTCATGGTGTCTCTCGGGGGAGATCTTGCAGGTGCACACCGCAGCCATCAGCATTCCTGGTGGAAGGCAAAGACAAGACACAGGCAGTGGGCTCCTTGCAGGACACAGTTGTCTTGAAGCTGAGGCAGATGTCCATGGCTGCTGCAGAGGCAGCAGCTCTCAGGACCTGCCTTGCTGCATCCCTGCACACAAATGCCTTTGTCAGTCTTTAAGCATGACCTGCAGATGATGGAGATCCAAACCAGGGCTGGGGCAAGAATTCCATCTCCTCAGATGCACTTTGTGGGATTTGGTAGCACTGTGGAGCTGCTTCTGCACCCAACCACAGCTGTGAGCTCTCCTTGCTGGTGGCTCTTGCTTCTGAAGCCTTCTCTCCCTGTGGCTGAGGTTTACATTCCCCAGCATTTCAAGGTCCTCTCCTAGGATATGTTCCAGATGTGGATGCATCTGACCAGTTCACAGGTGTGGAAAGTGATTTTCCTCAGTGCTTAATTTTGCTGGTTATTATATATATCTAACAGCTTTAGTTCATCCCAAGCCTCCATAGCAGAAGGAATGTCTGCAGTGATGTAACTTGTCATGGTTGGAATCTCCTCCCCATGTGCAGCTGCCCAAGTGTGCCTGATGATATGGTACCATTGAGCTCTCCACTGTAGCCCTGGAGTCTGGCAGCATTGCAAAAGAACTGGAGAGGTGGAACCTCAGTAGGAAGGTCAGGGGAATGCTTTGAAGTATCACAGGCTTTGCAGGCAGTATGGTGTAGAGTCCCTCCAGACAAAAAGTCACCCAGCTCATCCAGGAACCACAGACTGAACCCTTGTGTTGCCCAACCCTTTCAGAATCTGGTAAATCCCAGAGAACACCATTAGCTGTTACCTCTCTGAATTTCAACTTGGCTCTTCAGAGTCATTTCTGTGGCTGAATCAACAATCTGGTACCCACAAACCAAACCAACAATGGCATCCAGGCCAACACTCCAGGTGACCACCAGTAACCAACCCAGTGACCAACCACATGAGCTGTGCTTTGCAGTCCTTTGGAATTTCAGAAGATCTGCTCACTGGGGATAGGGACAGGGCTGTGGTCATCTGGACCATCACTTCACACTTCGTTGGAGCCAGGCTGACAGCAGCAAGCAGTGATCCTTGTGGCCAGCTGGGCTGCACGTGATCCATGACTCCTTACCTGCAGGGAGGTTGTAACCAGCTGGGGTTGGGCTCTTCTGCCAGGCACCCAGGGGCAGAACAAGAGGACACAGCCTCAAGCTGTGCCAGGGCAGGTTCAGGCTGGATGTTAGGAAGAAGTTCTCAGCAAGAGAGAGATTGGCATTGGAATGGGCTGCCTGGGGAGGTGGTGGAGTCCTCATCCCTGGCGACATTTAAAGAGACTGGATGAGGCACTTAGTGCCAGCATTTAGTTAATCAGAAGGTGTTAGGGGATAGGTGATAGGTTGGACTCGGTGATCTCGAAGGTCTCTTCCAACCTGGTTAATTCTGTCATTCTGTGACTCTCCACCAATTCAAAACAGTTTATAGCTGCATCTGGTTCCTTCCTACTGTGCAATTTCCCGGGGGCTCTGTTGAAGTGATTTGGCTCACATGGTTTTATTTACATGTTCTTTTTTGTTAGACTTGAAAAAAAAAGAAATATCATATCTCTCTCTCAGGTCAAGGTGAAGCAGGGAGCCCTGGTACCTGGTACAGGGGGGGTTTGGAATGGAGCCAATTGACAGGAGAGCCTTACAGAGCCACACATGATCCAAGCAATGCCACTGTCTGTCTGTTGAAATATCAACATGCAATTTTATACCTTTCTAACAGACTGTTCAGGCCAGCCCATTACAAAAGCAATTGATCAAATCATTTAAGGGACAAGGTCTTGACCCAACCATCTGGCTCAAATTGCCCAGATGCAAACTCTGGTGGAATTGTGTAATGGGTCTAATTCATTAAGGCACACTGTGAGGAGCCTAATAGTTGGATGCGTTGCTACCTGTTAGAACCCTCCTGTTTGCCTTGAACCTTCCTGCCATTGGCTGTTGTTATGCCTTAATTCCAGGTTGTTATTGTAGTCTTTCTGCAGCTGCTATAGCCTGTGCCCTTGGCTGTTGAGATAAACATTCCGAGCAGGCTTGAGAAAGTTCAGCTTACAATTTTGCAGTTAGCAAAACTTGGTTAGTTAACTTGGATTTGCTCACATATCCAGCTGATACAGAATATTTCCCTGCATCAAGGTAGTAATTACAGCATGACTGCCCCTCAGGCATCCACAATCCCTTGGGTGCAAAGCAGAAATCCTGAAGTCACCACTAAGATCAAAACAGGGGTTCAAGCACACAGGGTCTCAGAGACTAAACAAAGTTCCCCTCGTGCTCTGCCACCCATGGTCTGGGGAAAAGTCACCACCTCTTTTCCTCACTACAGGTACCTTCTTACCATCATCTCCAGACACCAAAGCTTTGCTTCCTTCCCACCAAGACCTAAAACACCAGCACCTGGGTAAATCGCCAGTGCTCACACAGCTCCAGATCCTCATCTTGCCTTCAGTTTTCATTCCTTTATTACCAGAGTAATTTCATCTGCAACAGCTTGGGGCTCAGGACAGTTCATCCCAGCCCAGGGCATTCCCGGTGGAGAAGGATGCCCATCAGAACTCTGTCATTTCAAAAGAAGAAGACAGTCCCCTTTGTGCCTTCCCAGGGAAGCTTCAGTTTTATGGCCAGCCTCAGAGGGCTCAAAACATGCTGGCTATGCCTGGATAGAGTTCCTTCATCACTTCACACCTCAAGGTCTCCTGTCCATGATGCCCATGACATGTTGTGGCCTGACCTCAGAGGAAGGGTCTGTAGGAGGCTCTTTAAAGATACCTAAGGAGTGGAGTGAGGCAAACTGACACCGAAATGGCTGAGTGGTTGCAGATCTATTGCTTACATGTTGGTGCAGATCACTTTGATCACACACTGGCTCTCCAAGCAGGAGAGACCATTAACTTGTATGTGCCAGAGAGAAGTGACAAGACCAGAGGTGAGAGGAGAAAAGTTTCAGCACTCTGAGTTCCAGCAGTGTTCCATGTGGTGGATGTCTCCATGGTGGCCGTGGTGGATGCACACACACAGTGCTGCCTTTTATTCCTAAATTCCCCTTCTGTTACTGTTTAAGCTTTCCTGGAGCTCACAAGCCCAACAAAACAAAATTGAGGATGCCTCCCCAAATGAGGTAGAAGAGTAAAAGGGGGTGAAACACGTGTTGTGGTAGGCCTAAACAGGCCAAATGAGGCTTGTGAATGCCCTGGCTTACCCAGGACATTTTTCTGCTCTCCCTCCTTCTGTTTTGGGGAGAGCAACCACGGGAAAAGGGACAAAGGACCTGGCGCCACTAAGTCTGGGGTCCAGGGTCTGTCCAGCCACTGCGGTAAACAGGGTGCACAGGGTTGCCTTATGCAAGGCTGTGATCTGCCCAAAAAAGGGTAAAGCAAGCCTATGGCTTTACCCAATATGGCCAAATCTTGGCTAACTGCCATTTGATTGGCTATCTCGTGTCCAAAGGCCCATTGATCTTCGGGCTGTGTTAATAAAAGGAGCAGGGAACACAGGGTGTGTGCCTTCCGCCATTACAGGTGCCTGCTTGCATCCTGCCTGCTGCCTCCACGCATTCGCCAGCGTGACACTGTGCCGAGACTGCGCACCGAGACTGCACGTCCTGCCTGCACATGAAAGTCTGCTGCCAAGACAGCCAGGACCAAGTCAGAGATTGTCTGCCTCCTTTCTGAAGCATCCAGGAGCCTGAGGAAGCTCCAAAGCCTCTAGCAGCTTTTGGCCCGGCAGCAGCCTCACCACGTGCTTTGGGCATTGTCCCATAATACTTTTTGTGAGTAATACTTCAAGCCTCTTGTAATCATTGATTGCCTTCTGCCATAAGCAGAAAGGAGCTTCCTGCGCCCATCCAGTGGCTAAGCAGGGTAATCAACTGCAAGCGGTGTAAGTGACTGCACAAACCTTCTCTTTGCCAGTTTAAATCAAGTTTAGTTAATGTATATATTTAATAGTTATTTCCAGATCCTGTTATAACCTGTATATAGTTTCCATGACATTGCAAAGAGCCTGTTATTATTGTTATTATTATTATTAAATGGTGGTCGGGGTGGTGCAAGTTCCGATTATTTAATATTAATAAACTATCTATTAATATTTTTATAATATCGTCTCGCAGTAGCTAATTACCCCCTCCGTGGCAACACCCGAAGAACTGCCTTGCACCAATTTGGAAGTTAAAAAGAAAGCTTCAACAACAAATAAAAGGTATTTAAGGTAAAGGAAGGCTACGGAGATGTAAGGGAAGGAAGTAGATACAGATACATATACAAAACCAAGTTGGATGGCAGTGGATTCTCTGGACTGAGCTGGATTGTCCTTGGATTCAGGAGGGTTGCCCATGTGGTTAGCTGGCCACGTGATTACCAGGAACAGCAGCAGCAGCAAGGAGATGTTGCAAAGGCAGGAGCAAGAGAGAGCACAGGAAACTCAAATGCCTCTTCAATAGGGTTGTGCACAGGAAGTGGGGTAAACTTTGACCTGGAGGGTCCTCCCCCGGGAGAGGCCAGGTCTCCCTGCCCACCTGGGGTCGTCAGGTTTCCAGACCACTCCCCCAGCCCAGCTGGGCTTAACCTTTATTCCCCACTCACAGGTGGTTGGCAGAGGCTGTCCCACAGCAGAGTGGGTCACACATCACACAATGATACAGGTCCATTGGGACCTCAGTTTAGCTGAGTCATTCTTGGGGCACCTCTGCATGGATGTGGCAGCTACAGAACAGTGAGCACCCCCAATACTCTGCACAACTGCTGCTTCACCTTTGTTTGCACAGGCTCAGCTGTGCAGGTGGCAGCAATTGCCTTGGGCTGACACAGGTGTGGACATCCAAGCAGTGTCTGAGCCACAATGTTTCAGGAGCAGACTGTCACAGGTCTTGAATAGAAAGAACGCAGATCAGAGAAGCATCTATGTGAGACAAACGTCTATGGCAACACAGCTCCCACAGACCCACACTGGAGAAGTTTGTGGAAGACTTCTCCGATGTTTCCCATGTGACAGACCCCATGCTGGAGCAAACAAGCAGCATGAGAAGGAAGGAGCACCAGAGACGAGAGGTTCTGACCTGACCACAACCATTCCCTTCCTCTTTGCAATGCTGAGAGTGGTAAAGGAGAAGAGAGAAGAGTCAGGAACGGAGTTGTGTCATGGGTTGAATTGAATCTGCTGCNCCACAACCATTCCCTTCCTCTTTGCACTGCTGAGAGTGGTAAAGGAGAAGAGAGAAGAGTCAGGAACGGAGTTGTGTCATGGGTTGAATCGAATCTGCTGCTGATATTCAATACCATGCTGTTGGGTCCTACTATCTGGATACATGAGTTGAGAGCTAAGTTGGACAAAGGATAAGAGTCATGAGGGAAAGAACTGCTAAGGAGGGAGAACTGTCAGCACAGCTGTTCCTTCTGCTATGAGTCATTCAAGACAAGAAAGTAGCTATGTAGAACAGGAAGGTAGTTATGTTAAACAAGGATGTAACATAGCAAAACAGGGTGCCTGATGGTGACTATGTTGAAGGTACTTCTCTTTCTGCAATAAAGGGGCAGTCTTGGATGTAGCACACTGCTATCAGTGGTCGTCTCACCTCACATCATCCACCCCCCCACACCCAGCGATCCCAGACGTCACGTGATTCCGCTGCACCATGCTGCTGTCAGGCCAGCTTCAAAATGGAAGCACTGGCTGGAGCAAAGGATCACAGGGCTTGAAGTTCACATTGTAACATGAGAGGCTTCCTGATCTGTCTGCTGCTTCCTGTTTCACTCAGGAAGCCAGGGGAAACCCAAAATAACCGAGTGGGCTGTAATGTCCACAACAGCTCCCAATTCTCTCAATCTGATGAAAGTGTCATGCTCCCAGCCCATAAGGGCCAGGAATTACAAGGTGTTCCCAGGGACCTGGAGCAGGGGCACAGCAGACTTACCAGGCCATCCTACAGAAGATGTTGGCTATAATCGCACTGCAAGATCCACCTAAACCAAGAGCACTGAGCTCCTGTCCCAAACCAGTGTTCATCTTCCTGTCTCCAGTCATCCAGTTCTCACTGGAGAGTCTACAGGATCATCTGGATTGTAGAACCTTTCCCTGTGCAGTAACCAACTCCCACATTTTCCAGATACCATGGGAAAAATCACTGCCAGTCAGCAGGAGCTAGCCAAGGTAGAGAAAAGAGACACCTCCCAAACCAGCTGCTGTTAGCAGAGTTGCTGCTTCGGTGCCATGCTCTGGTCCCAGCAGAGATGAGGCCAAATGCTGCATCTACATCCATGTCACACAGCAGCCGGTCCCAAGCAGAGCAGCCAAGTCACCATATGGCTGAATGGCACAAGGAAGCACAAACTCCAGTGGCTGGAGGAATCATAGAATCATAGAATGGTAAGGTTGGAAGGGACCTCAAAGATNGTGACTGTGCCACACAGCTTGGTGCCAGCTGGACACTTGCTGAGGCTGCACTGATTCCTCTGTCCATGGCACTGCCAAAGCTGTCAAACAGCACTGGTGCCAGCACTGACCCCTGAGGGAGCCACTTGGCACTGGTCTGCAGGTGGACATTGTGCCCTTGATCACCACTCTCTGCATGCATTGATCACCACTCTCTGTGGATGTCTCTGATGCCAGTTTGTGTTTCTGTGCTGTCCCTGACACCCTGGTGCTGGAAGCTTCCACATCTGGGCAAAAAACTGGGAATGGGTGTTAAGGAGGGGTTTGAATCTGGGTTATAAGTGAATTGTAATGAGGCTAATATAAAATTGTTAAATATTTTTATTAAATATGTATAAAGAAAATTTACCCAAAGTTATTTACAATGAACACACACAGATTCTACTCTGCAGTTGGTAAAACTCTCTTTGCAGAAGATATATATTTAATCAGATTAATTTAAATGATTTTAGGAAATGACTTAGAAAATTTAAACAACTGGAGAGAGTCCTGCAGCACAAACTGCTGCTTAAAGATCAAACATAAACTGTCACAAACTTCAGAAAAGAGAGGTAGGTTACTCACTATTCAGAGTCTCAATATTTATAATCCAAAAGTATATATAGAGGCTTAAACAATNAGGAGACCCACGGATGCGAGGCAAACCCTCCGTGGCTCTGAGGAGGTCATTGGAGCGGTCAGCCCCTGGATGAAGCAGGATCCAGGTTTAGGGGCTGGAGCAGTCTGGTCGGGTGCTGTGTCTAACAAAGGAGCCTGCCCTCGGGCCAGAGCGCAGCCGGCAGGTCCTGGGGTTGCGACTCACCGCTAGGCCGTTGCTAGGTTGTCACCTAGACTCGGCCAGTGTCAAACAGGCTCAGGCTGGGCTCAAGCAGGCAGCTTCATCCCAGCGCAAGGTCAGGTCTGCCTTGCGTGGAGAAAGCAAGTCCCCAGCTACACACAGTGCAAAGCAACACAAACAACAGACAGAACAAAGGCAGCAGCAGCAGTAGCAATCAAACAAGCTGGGTAGGGTTTTAAGCATTTTGACTGAGTGACCAATAGCAACAGATAAAAACACCCCTGGAAACAATCTTAGGTTATTTCACCAAAAAAGATAGATGCACCTGCCCAGCGTTGTGACCTGTGTTTACCAGAAACAAAGCAGAGTGCAGAATAAGACCAAATCTGGTGTGTCTATGGTAGACTGAGAGGCACCAAGGCTTGGGTCTGCTTTCTCGCTTCTTCCACCCAGGAAGAAGGTGACAAGGGCCAGGGGCGCAAGGTAGGCATTCAGGTAGGTGTTTAGGACATGTCTCGGATATGTATTTTAGGTATAATTTGGGCCTTCTGCCACAATGGGAAGGGGAATTCATATGCAAGGCTGAGCCCTGGCATCACCTCTGCCCTGACTGTGCTCTTTCACTTCCACATCTAGGCATGGCCACTCTGAGAATGGTTTCTCCTCAGAGTCTGCACCAAGCGGTGAGAAAGCCTCTGCAGTGGAAATTTTCCCTCTTCACATGCCAGGTCAGGACCACACACTGCAGGCTTCTCAGGGCTCTTGAGACCTGGAATCACCACATGAATCCAAACGATGAAAAGAAATGGAAAAGACTCCTCCAAAGGCAAAAGTCCATGTTCCAGGGGAAGTGGATCCTCAAGCCACAAAGCAATGGAAGTTTCATGGCAAGGAAGGATTGCCAGGTTTGCTCCACTGGAGACACAGCATTGCTCTGAGTGCATTTTTCCTTCCAAATATTTAAGGTTGACCATAACTACCATTCAGAGAAAAATCTCTTTTGCAGCTGGAATGATGTCAGTGACATCAGCCTCATGATTTTGGAACTGGCAGAGAAACATAGGAAGGAGAGACTACCACAGGGCATGACTAAACAAACTCTGTGCAATGCTGAACTAATGCACAACCATGTCCAAACAGCTCCTTCTTAAGTAGCACCTCACTCCTTGGGTATTTTGTGAGAGCATTTGCAGAGGAAAGGATGACACAGACGAAGGGGCTGAGATGCAGCACAAATTTAATGAGTCAAAAGATGAAAAATAAGGCCAGTCTTAGTGGTGGCACCAATGTCTTCAGCAACATAGAGTGCAAGGGATCTGCACCCCTTATGGCGAAGATCCAACCATGCACCCTTGTCATTGCAGATCCACTCTAGGCTGGCTTTGTGGTGCTGCCACGCAGCAGGACCGGAAGAGAAGGAGCCCACAGGAAGGCCAAAATAGAACGGCAGGGGATATAGGCAGACATGGGCTCTGGTATGCCAGAGTCCAGGCTAACCTCATCCCTTGCAGGAGGAGAAGCATCTGGTGGGTCCCTGGAGGCCTTGGCCAGGGCCAGGGCCA
>WBNM01010440.1:39274-99167 GCA_013399055.1 Ramphastos sulfuratus | reverse complement strand
TTCCCTTACTCATCTTTGTGGCTTAATGATGCTCAGAAACATTTTTTTGCTCACATACCTTACATGGAATCTGTAGGCTTCCCTAACAGCAAGCAACATGTATAATGTCAGTAGAGGAGACGGGACAAATGGCTACCTCTCTCTGTCCAAATATGATCTGATAAATTAACAAGAAAACAAAAGTATTACTTCTCTTTTGGGGTGCTACAGGATTTTAAAAAAACAATCAAACAACTCCCCCCCCCCTCTACATAAACAACAAAAAAAAAAAAAAAAAAAAAAAAAAAAAAAAAAAAAAAACNATAAAATAAAATCAAAAAACAACCAAACAAAAAAACTCAAACAAAAAACCTCAAATAAAAATAACCAAAACTCAATCAACCAGCCGTCAATAAACCCCCAAACCACCCAGAAAATCTAGCATTTGATGCAGCAGACAAGCCAAATCTACAGAAAAATATAATTAAACAACACAATTATCAGTAGATGCCTTCAGAGTAATCACAAAGGTGATACATCAATGGGAAAAAAAAATCCAGAGTAGAGGAGCCCTTTGGGTCTAGCATGTAATCCAAACTAAAATTAACCTAACTTAAGGAATGAGTACCTCTTCCACCCAAAGACAATCACTGATGGCTATACCATTAAATCACCAATTATCATGATGCTAATGAAATTATTCCAGTGTCTCAATATGAATGGGAAATAATTTCCTTCGGTATTTGCCTTTGTCAACAGCAGGAACGGAGCAGAGTCCACAAAGCAATAGTGCAGTCTGTTACTCTGCTCTTCATCTCAAAGAATGCTGCCATGCTTGGTAGCCAGTCTTACTCTGAAGAGGGATTAACAGGATGAAATGAACCAAAATGAATGTAACATGGAACTTGCTCCTGTTACACATCACATTGGTTTTTTTGACTGTTGCTTCTAAAAGGGAAGGACAAGGGAAGATTACTAAGCAATCTTTACTTTTTCAGCCTGAGAGCATGATTTACACACAGAGCATTCTACAAAAAAAGAAGTCATAGAGATGACATCGCAGCACTTTGATATTCATTGGTAAAACAGTACAGCAATGCAGAAGCAGTTAGAACAGAGTTGCATGGATGGATTTACTAAATCTCTGGTCATTCTTAGTGGTATGAAGTCAATACATACCTCCTGATAGCAAGTATTATTTCAAAGAGACCAAATCAACTGCTGGATTTTGGAAGAGCCAAGAACCTCTTGTAAGGAACTGAGTAATGCAACTTAAGCACATTAGAGTCTGAGCTAAGAGGACTATCTACCCCTTCCCAATGTCAGTAACAAAAATTCATGCCTACTTCAGTGGTTCACAAACCACAGAAGATACTGAAGTGCAGATCATGCAGGAGCTTTTAACACACTATTCTATTAGTATCAAGGGTTTTTATCCTTCTGTTTGTCCTCATTTAAACATCATGGAATCATTATAAACTGGAGGGTTAAAGATGTTATAAAAACATATTTGGCAAATGCTGAATCAACAGAAATATAAGGGTTCTATTCTAAAAAAAACATAACCTAGACATTTTCTGAATAGATGTGGTCAAACATGGAGGTACTATAGGAAGAAAGAAAATAACTCAAAAAATGCAATAGCTAAAATGCAATAAAGCCATAATTAACCTTAATTACAGCTAATGTTTGCAATACATTTCCTTCCCAACTGATCAAAACCACCTATAGAAAAAAAAAAAAGTTACTATAACCCCCCAAATAGCAATTATAACTTACAAGCTGTAGCCATTGTGTTCAATATCACATCTTTTTGAAAATTCTTGTCAGCTCTAGATTACATTTGAAATGTAAAGTTTTTTGATTAAAGCAAGTGATTATTAACCTCCTACTGGTACACTGCTATTGGTGAGCATTCATTTCATTTAGGATGCCAAAAGAAAGAGAGCTACTGATGCCTTTCAAAATCTGGGGAAAACTGTACCTTTCATTTTAAGATGTCAATGGTTATATTTTATTACAAAATCCAAGAGTTCTGTATTGTGAATACTTAGCTTGGCTATTCGTAGCTGCGCAGCACCTGAAGTCTCAAAGTTAGGGGTCTGCTCTTACCAGTGCTCCCTCTTTCTCATGACAGCTAATGTCTTACCCTGAACGATTATTTTTTCATATAATTAGATGGGCGAGATAAAGAAAAAGAAATTGCAGGAACATTTGCAAATGACAAGTGAAATAAAAAGAAGAAACCTGGATGTTCTGTTGGAAAGGTAACGACTCCTTGGATTTCTTTGTAGTTAACTCCCTTAAATCTCATTGTAAACCACGGGTTTAATATTTAGTCCAAGTTACACAGAAGCCTATGCCCAAACCAAACCTTGTTCAAGGGCAGAGTCAGGACCACTTCAACATTGTCATCACATAAACCTCATCCATGTACAAATTCTTTGCAGCTGTCTTCTGTTGGAACGATACATGCTAAAAACAAGAGGGAAATTGCAAGCATATACTCAGCTTCTCCCTTCCACCAGTACACTTGCTATCAATAACATTACTATAGGGGATGCTACAGAGTACTAGCATGACTTCAAATTTTTTGCAACGTTAAGTGACTTTTAGGAAACCAACAAACAAACCACAACACTAATGTTTCAGGAAAAAGAAAATCTACATCTAATTCAAATAGCTGCCCCTTACTACCTTTCTTCTTGAGACTTTGAAAAAAATCCTTTCATTTTCTATGTCTACTTTTCCTTGTCTTCTTAACTGAGGTAACCAGCATGCCCTTCTCCCAGCTTCATCTATCTCCTGGACTTTGTGAGCCAAGTCTTTGGGCCAGAAATAGTTTCTAATGATGGAACAGCAGAGTGCAGGCATAGCAGTGACTTAATCTCCTCTGCAGCTTCCAGACGCTGCTGAGAAACTACACAATGTTTGCGCAATCTCTGTCAGCTGCAGAACACGTCCTGAACACTGATACCTATTCACCAGTCAGGGACCACATTTGTCATCTTTCACCCTCTCATGCTTATTATTCAACATGCTGGTGTTGATGTTCATTGCAAATAACACAGCATAACTAAAACCCATCAGATATTATAATCACAAAGATTAAATAAACAGTCTTACACAATCCACCTATTAAGAAGCTACAATAAACTGATAGCTACGCTCTAACAGAGCTCACAAAACATTTTTGTATGTGGAGGCTAACTGAAGCATGGAGTGGACAACCATACGTGCAGCTGTCCAAGTCTACTATCTCCTTCACACCAAATCTGACACTTAACTATACAGTTAATTAAAAGACGAAGAATATAAAGTTAAATCAGCTCTCTACAACCTAAAGACAGCCTTCAGCTGGTTCATTGCCTCATTTTTTCTTTTTTTTCCAAGTAGATAATTCCCAGCAACTTCATAGCGGCAGATAGCTTACATCGGTGAGTTCAGAATTTCCAAGTGTAGTTTTTATAAAGCACTTTTTTGGAAAAGGAAGTCTTTGGAAAGAGAAGCTATTGGAGTACAACGGTTGAGAGAAGCCAGTAGTTTGTCCTTAAAGGGCAGGAAGTGGAGCTATTCCGTGCCCTTGTACATTAAAGCAATGATCTTCAGCTGTATCTTAGGGTATATAGATAGTGTTAAAATGATATGTTTGATATTCATACTTTAAAGAAAACCCTCAGAAGATTGAGGATAAATTCAGTCCAGGACACTTCATATTTGTTAGCATAACATTAGGTAGTATTTATTTATGTGAGGTTTTGAGAAACGTGAATTATGAGTGGATATAACACAGTTTCATTCTTTGTCTTATTATCTGTTCGAATTTAATTAATTAGACTTGCATACCAGTAATATGTCCTGTATATGTCCTTTTTGCAAATGTTACTCACTATCTTATATCTAGACTACATCAAGTGAGCAAAGTTGAACATTTTGGCTCATTTGTTACATTTGGCTTTAATAATCTGCCATTGCTCTGTTCCAGATAAGATTGCTCAGCAATGTATATCTTTCAAAACTAAGCAACATGAAGGTGATCATAAAATTGCCTTAATTTGCTCTGTGTGTATTCTTCTTAACCTCCCTCTGCAAATACTTCTGTATGGAGTTATGTACTTTGCCACTATCCAGTATCCCAAACTGGATACAGGGCAGCACAGGCAGTTGTGCTAGGATTCAAATATTCCCTCGGAGTAAATTAAAGCAAACCAACATAAAACAGCTGATGAATTGGGTTTATTAGAGCCAGTGAAAATTGTCAGTAATGGACATAAAAATTACTGCTTTCTCACTGTGAAAACCAGCACCAGCCTCTACAGGAAGTAATTTTTAGTACAGCTGAACATATTTGTGAATACACAAAGTCTCACAAACATGACTTCATCCTTTTATTATTGGTGCAGCAGAAATTCTTTATGCCCTGTGCAGCTGCATCTGAGAAGTTCAGTTTCAGGGAACGTGTAGTTGTTTGAGAATGGTCTTTCTACAGCAAAAGCAGCGATTCTGGAAACAAGCAACTGAAAGTTCCTTAACCATTAGGATTGCAAGTCCCTTCGGTAGCACAACTGTTATGAAGCTCTAAACTTAAAAAACTTCCAAATACTGAACTGTACAATATAGTGTGACATTGATTCTGTTTTGTTGTTCTTCCTCCCAGATTTTGAATACATTTTGTTCTTGTCCCTCACAGCTTTTGAATACATTTCTTATTCTGCTGCTGGCAACACCATAAAGGTGGAGGAGGAGAAAAAGAAGAAAAGCAAAAAAAATCAAGCCTGAGACTATTTATATAAGTAAAAAATTTCCCCAGGAATGTGCATATTTGTTGAATTCACTACCTTTCATTTATAGTTCAATATCAAGGAAATTTACTCCAACACTACAAATGGTCCTACTGAAGGAAAGACAACAATGTAAGTACAGTAGTGACTTCAAAGACAAGACTAAGTAAATAGCCAGTGTAAAGTCTGACCTTGATCTTTGTTACATCTCACTGTGTTGTGGAGGAAAGAACACAAGTTTGGTTGTTTTCTTTTTCTTCCCATTTCTTGTGTTAATTTTTTTGTTTGGTTTGGTTTGAGGGAAAAGCTATCTAGTGCTGAGAGTGCATCTATCAGAAATCTCGCTCTTTGATTAAACAGGTGGGAAAGACATCTATTAATCATAGGAAAGTAGATTCAAATCAAGATGTTGCAAATGTCCAGTTGCATTACTGTACCATGACTTCCCTTTGTGAACATACTTCAAAGCAACAACTACTAGCCCTGTGGCCTTGAGGGGGGCACAGCAAAAGGCATCTTTCCCCACATGTGTGCTGACCTGTGTGGCAGCCCACACTGGGAATGAGGCTGGTGGTTGGCTGGGTTACTTCTTGCCCAGTATAAATCGGCAAATGAACACTTTGTCTAGAAAAGCAAAAATAGAGCAAGGGAGAAGGTGCCTAGTGCCTGCCTTAAAAGTGTCTCCGGCCTTGACAGAGCTCCTGGTTTGGACTGTCCTCGCTTTTTGACATACACGGCTCTCAGTTTTACACCGTCCCTGCCTTTGGGTGGTTCTCCAAAGTTGGTTGGCTGCTCTCGTACCTCACTACAGGCAATTTCCTGGCTGCTATTCCAAACTGAGGAGACCCGAACAGTTTGGCTCTCCCCTGCTGCTTCTGAGGCAGCGTCGCTTCCACGGATCCCTGTCTTGTGGCAGTCATGTTTCAAGACACTTCTGACTTTGGTGGCTTTCCCACCCACCTTGGGCTGCTGCCATGTGGATCCAGACTATTGGATATTGCTTGCAGTCAGAAGGCAGCCGAGCCACAGAGAAACCCAGGGAGGGATCATCGCCAAACACCTATCTCATGTCCGTGACTAAAGCCTGCTGGTCCCTTAATTCTCTGCTCAACCTGATTGATAGTGGGGTAAACCTGTGTTTATAGCTTACCTTTTTCCATTTCCTGACTTCCTAAATCTCTAAATTTGTTCATAACATCCTGTTGAGGAATTCCCAATCTAATAAAACCTGTAAATAAATCTAAATTAGTTTTGTATATAGTTTGGGGGCGGGGCTTTCAGGAAAACAAAATAATTCTATTTTTATAATTCCTGACTTGGCCACATTAATTTCCTGCCTCCACAACAATATGTTAGTAACCATGACAGGTTGGAAATTGATGACTGTAAATCTACACAGGTCAGAGCAATGTAACACTCAGATTTGTGTCTCTCACATAAGATTTCATCAACAACATCTTGTCTTTTGTCAATGTCTGAATTAGTGTTCCCTCCCCAGTACCCTAGCATACTGTACTTCACAGCTATCCTAGCCTAGCTTGACAAAGAATAAGAATATAATAAGAATAGTTAAAATGCTAAAGGAAATTCTCCTTCTGAATAGGATGTCAGGATAACTGCCAATATGAATTTTATTCTAAATGCAGTAACATTAATTAATTGAAAGTCGGGTGTCACATGATGCCATAGATTACCAAAAGACAATTCTGCTTAAAATCTGAAAACATAATATGGACTCCAGGTTTTGATAGCTATCAGAACCTCCATTTAAAATAAATCATTTAAAAAGGAAACTACCATTCAGCTTCAGCTTTTCAGCTGTACTTGTTCAGAATACCTCTTTCTTATGGAACTTTCTATAAAAAAAACAAGCAACCAAAACAGTTTTCTAAACTTTCAATTAATTTCATAATAAAAGTACTCAGAAATGAGTATCAGACATTGCTTTAGGTGTATATGTATGGTGGAAGGCCAGATTAGGCCTAATATGTGTCCTGGCTTGTCGAGGCATGACACCCCCACTCCCACTCCCCCTCCCCATCTGGAGTGGGAGTAACACAAGAAAAAGAGACAAAAGACTTGGGGACACCAAGTCTGAGGACCTGGCTTGCACAGACTTGTTCTATTCCTGTTCACAATCTGTGGTACACTTCCCTCATGCATAGGCCCATGTTTTCCCAAATATGGGTAAAGCAAGAGCCTGGCTTCACCTAATATTATTAATTTTGCCTAAATGCCATTTTGGTTGGCTAATCTTGTTGTCCAATGGAGCAACCAAGACTCAGGCAACTGATAAATATGGTCAGAAGTTGTAAACAGCTCACTTCGGCTTACCTCAATTTGCCTTGCTTTGCTTTGTGTACCCGAGCCTTGTTTTGCCTTGGGGACCAGTAAGCCTTGCTACTTCAAATCAGCTTTGCTGTGTAACAACATTTGATGCTTCAAGCTTGTCTACCTGGAAACTTTGCCACGCCTCCGTTTACCTGAGAGAGGCATTAAGTGCCTTCACACCATAGGCAAGAGTCTTTGCCAAAAGCTGCCCAAAACCCACGGCCAGCCTTAACATGAACAACCCTGCTGGCAGGTAGCAACAGCCTGGCCTGTGCAGAGGAAGAGGTTTACCCAGAAGGGGTTTTATCGAGAGAGCCAAGTGCTCCCGAGAGACCTCACCAGAGCCTGTGTGGTGAGAGAGGGCAGGTTACTGCCAGAGCCACAGGACACTGTGCTTGCCTGCACACCTGCAAACCTCTGTCCAGAGCCCTAGAAATGACATTGTCCGCCCAAGAGGGACCAAGAGAAGGTCAGAAGACCATGCAAGTCCCTGCACCCTGCTAGAGTCCTCACGAAACTCCAAGAGCTTCCAACAGTTCTCTTACCACAGACGGCAACCCCTCCAACTGTTTCGGATTCTGTCTGGAACTACAATAGAGCCCTGGAAATCCAGAGTTACTGTTTTGTGAGTAAATATTCTAAAAACCCTCTTCATCCTTTGCTTTGGCTGTTTACTCTGTAACCATAATTATGTTTTTCTGTTTCAGTGGAAAGGAGCCTCTCGAGTCCCCCTAGAGGGCAAGACGCATATTGCACTGCAGGAGTCTGAAAGCTTAGTACTTGAATTTTGCCAGTTTTGCTAGATTGTTTAAAATTGTTTGGTACTGCCCTAAGCACTGTACGTGTTCTGTAATCTATTTGCGTAACTGAGCATAAAAGACTCTACAAATACGTTAAGAAAATAACTTTTGGGTAGTAATAAAAATAATTTGATTAATATTTCAAAATTCATAATTAGTAATTCATCTATAACTATGACAACACTGATTTGGGCACAGAGCATGGAGCCTAGAAGGAGATCCTGTGTTTGGCTTTATTTTCTGTGATGTAGTTTATGGACTAGACTTTGTCAACAAGCACTGATGGTGCTTTCAGCTCTTCACCTGAACAGTAAGATTCAGACACTCAGTGGTTTGACAACTCCGCCATACAGCCATATGTGAATTTTATTCTGGTATAGACAAAGAATCTATTTAAGCCTCAGACATTCATGAATACAAATCAGATGAGTGCAGTTGCATCAGACACCAAGTCTGTTTGGAGAACGGTTTCCAAACCGCAGCTGAAGCAACATCTCACAGTGTGAATTCACATACAAAATGAAAAGATGGGTCAAGTGACATGGCAGAGAACCAGATGAGAGAATCTGGTTATTCATGGAGCCTAAAGTAAGAGAGAAAGCATTTTTCCTTCAATTTACCACTTCGATTCCACATACCGTGTGAGATGATCGTTAATGGCCTAATCTCATGCAAAGTCAACAGGATTTGCTCTACGCAAAAGGACCACAAAACTAGGAGAAGGTAAGTAATGCATTGTCCCCTCCAACACTGGCAACCCTCGCAGATCTGGTTTAGAACAAGTTAGTGGGGTAACTTGACAAAGTAATCTCTGTTCATGTGTCTCAAAGGCCAACTCTTCCATATAAACACTGGGTTCCCCACCTCTAAATATCTTTTCTAAAGCCATTTCCTTGTATTTGAGTGATCTGTGTGTGTGAAATAGGGAGATTGTCACTGTGTTTTATAGCTCACACTATATTTAATTTCTCTAGGAAAGCTTTTAAAGAGGTTGAATGCAGTGATTTTGTCTCAGTGGGGAGGTTAAAATTTGGTAGATTAATAGTCACACCTTAGGAACCATGGAAGTTAAGGATGTTCCTTGCTGTTGCTCATGTTCAGCAAAGGATCAGTCCATCTTTCATCTGAAGAATGAAGGAATTTCACAAAGATAAGGTAGTAAAGAAGCAGCACAACTGTGCAACATATACATGCTCAGTACTGGCTAAATTAGATTTAGCATAAACTCTGTAGCCCTCCCACAGCAACCTAATTCATTTTACTTTCAGCTATATCTCAAACTGAAAAAGGATCGTAGATTGCCTTAAAGAGACTTGGTTAGCCACACACAGGTGGTCTTTATTGCTCTACACTATTCCTGATTTCATAATGTGGGACATTCGCATTTAATATTCCTGAACATTATTGTCTAAAAAAATATTCAATGGAGATTTGCCTCGTATTTTATATTGAATATAAGAGGCATAAGTGCAAATGAAAATATGCAATTGTGAATACAATTGCATTCCACTGCAATTTTCAAAGTACTGAAATTTGCCTTTATTTTAAGTTGAAATAAAAACTTTTAGAACATTTTCTATTAAATGGAAAGTGTGCCAAAACAGTCATTTATGACCTGAATGTGACCTTAATGATGTAAGAAAGGAGTTCTTGAGTGTAGATCATCTAAGAACTGAACACTAATCTGCAATGGGGAAGATTTTGGGATTGAAACTCTTCCTAATCAGCAGGGCTGAACATGAAATTTCCACAGAACCATGAACCTCCATCTTTTACTAACAGAAAAAACACCATCCCTTACCTACTTACTTTTTTTTATTATTTAATAATATGACATGCCATTTGAATTGTACCAGTTCACTTTATACATGTAGTATGTTTCCATAATGCAGACACTGAGACATGCAGACACTGTGAAATACAAACCCTTTTAAAAACCCTGAGGAGATGTGCCAGTGAGTACTGACTAACAAGCAGGTCATGCATTTTCAAACTTAAATTCCTGTATGCTGAAGGTTTGAGCCAACAATCAGAAGTAGACAGTGGGAATTCTCAGCAGTGATTACCAGAAAAGCCAGGACAGTCCCCCAACTGACTGGTCTGAAAATGTTTTCTTTTTAATCTGTCAGTAGTTGGTCCTTGTGTCACATAAATCTAGAAGTTACTTGCTACTGCTTTTGATAGACACACAAATACAAGACACATTAGCCATCATTCCAGTTTCATCTGTGCTCTGCAGTTTGACAAACTGAACTATTAATTTATCAACCTTCCAAAAAGAGGTGGTAAAAATGCTATGGTGATTCTCACAAATTATGAGAGGTGCAGATATTATCAACTTGCAACAGATAAATTTCAGTAAGTGCATTTTATGTAATCTCCTATGCTGCTAGAGAAGAGAAATCTCTTAGCTCTCATCTCCATTCTGTGAAGTTCAACAAATATTGAGACCAAATGTCATTTAAAACCTGCCTGTACATCCAACAATCTGTCAGTTACAAACTGCCTTGAATCATTTAATCAGTCTCGATTATCAATTCTCACAGACACTAAAAAATCTCTAGCGGGGCAAATGACAGAACTAGTATGATACCATATTCTTTGTTGTACTTACAGGGGATGGAAATTGTATTTGAGGGAATTAGATTATATCTCTACAAACAAGCAATGAAAAGATCTTAGCACAGCAATCCTTACAAACACCAAAACATTTTCTGATGAGGTTCTTCTAAGACGTGCATTGTTATGACAGTGGGGTCTGATCCTGTGGTAGGTATGTCCAATCACCCAGTGATGAAGAATTTCTATGAAAGTGCTCTGAAATAAAGAACAGTAGAACACCTAGAGCCACTCAAAAGCCACTAATCAACTTACTTAGTCTGACACTGTGTTTTCAATAGACCAGTGGCAGAACAGTCAGGTCTTAAAAAACTGAGGTAGACAACTGCAGATTAGGCAGTTTATTCCCACTGCCTCAATTAAAGATTGCCCTGTCCCCCAAGGCACAAGACAAATACACCTGCCTTTCAAATTTCAGCAGCTTCATTAAGCAACTTCATTGGTTGAAGAAAGCTGCAAAGGACATAACCTAGATCATGCTGTTAAATCCTGAAGGCTTTAGTGAAACCCACTGCAGTTTATTCCAATTACTTTTGGGTATCATTTTATGATAATATAATGAACATACACACAGGGATGAAGTACTTTGAAGAACTCAGATACAATCCTACCCCTAAGGAAAAACGACTGTTTGAATCATGGCCTATATACTAACAAATACAAGAAGTTCATCACACCAATTTTTGCTCTTATTTATGCAATCGGGTAGAAAATTGTCTTTTGTGAGACTGTAGAGTTTTTCTCCAGTTGCCTTTCTCATTGAAAATGCTCATAGAAAAAAATTCTAGCGAAATTACCAAGGTGCTAATTATGAAAAGATGGTGTGCGGGAGCAAGAGCATGTTTTGTTTTCAAATAGAACTGTTTGCTTGTTTTGTGCCTAGAGGGGAATAAAAATAAAAGCAAGTAAACAAACAGAAATAAAATGAATTGTTTTGTTGTGGTGTTTTTTTGTTTGTTTGGGGTTTTGTTGTTTTTTGGGTTTTTTTTCCCTCTGTCCATTATTTCCTTTTAGTTGGGAAGTCCAGCCAGGATTTCCCCATTCGGCTTTTCTCATCAGTGTTTCTTGTGGGAATATTGATCAAACGGGAGAGGCTTTGAACTTATGCATGCACCTCTTTCATCTAAAGCTTCCACTGTGGCTTTTAAGGAGTACAAAACATACGTACACTTGAAAGAAGGAAATAAAAAATAGATGTTTGTTGCAACAAATCTACTTTTCTTTTACCCCCTTGTGGAAACAGCAACACAATGCTTTCTCCAGTCAAGAAAAAAGCAACCTATATCTGAAGGATCTCCTCGGTGACTCTTGGGATGAAAGAACTTAAATTGATTTGTGAAAAAACAAGAAGTTTCAAGATGTGAAGAAGTAGGAAATGCAGATGAAATAGTATTTCCTGTTTGTTTTAGAGAGGAAAAGACACACAGGTAAAAATCAAAAGGAAGTGTCTAACTGCATAACTGGGGGAACTCGGCAAACATGGGAGGACTGCACTTCTGTGCCGTGTAAGCTCTTGTGCAGGCAACCAGTGAGACTGTTCTGGGTGACAGGCTATTCTTGGTATACCAAGGTGTGTTCTAGGGAGCTACAAGTGTTTTCTAACAAAACATTAAAATGAAATATAATATATTTCTGTCCCTCTGAGTATCCAGGCAGTAACAAGACTCGTCCTGAGTTGCACAAGAGCAGTAATGATGAGAATGTGACTCAAAACATAAGACTTGAGACAATTAGTCTGATCACTGTGGCTTACGTGGGTTATTATAAATCTTTACTTCTTGAACTTACAAACACAGACTGATGTCAGAACAGCAGACTGCTGTACTTGGAGAACACTAAAGAGAAAAAGGATATATAGAAATGTAGATACTATATCTACCAGAAACATAAGATTTAATTTAAATCAGTTGACAATGCTATTAATGCCTTGCTGAATTCTGAAGCCGTGAACTGAGGACTCGTGTGACTATGTGCTCACATTCATCAGTCAAGATGAAAAATTGTTATGAATCCTTTTGCATGCATTGGTATTTTGGGAAAATAATGTTAAAGAAGGAAATAACAGTGTGAGAGCAACTCTGCCTTTTGTGAGCAAGGGGAACCTCATCCTCTTCAGCTGGATTTGGTCTGGTCATATCAAATTTATCCATAAATAGTATAAAAATAAATTTTGACAAAGTTTTCTGATTTCACATCTATTGATTAAGCAGTCTGGGATTTAGGTTTTCTACTTTTATTTATTGATTTTCATTTAGACATGAAAGTATTTAGTGTATATATTGTATATATTATAGTGTATAATAGTGTATATATTGAACTTTTTAAAAGAAATTACCTGAAATCAAAGTCTTTGGAAAGTAGCAGTAAAATTAGTAAATCTAAGGCAATCTATTCACTATGGGGAAAATTATTTAATAATTATATTTTTTTTCTCTTTAATAAAGGGTTACTTGGAATCATGTCAGGTTTGCCACAGCCTCTGCTTACTAAACACTGCATCTCATAAAAGACAAACTAAGAAATGGAACTTGTAAGACTTTTATTGTAATTCTGACTTTACTTCCAGAGTCTTCAATGACTTTGGGCAAGTTTTTCCTTCTTTTTAAGTCTCAGTTTCCCCCTATCTGTAAATGAAAATGATGATTTCTATTCTCTTTACCAGGCACCTCCAGACCACTTAGCTTTTCAGATGACATTTCATTAAGTATTATTACCACTACTCTCAGTTTCTATTATATCTAAGCCTGAAGTGAGGTTGAGGTGACATTTCAGTTACAAACTAATTTTATAACAAGTTTTGCTAAAATACTTAATCCAAGATAAGTACATGACATAGACAAGGATACATGTAAAAAAAAAAATTATTAGAAATTGTACTTGGATTAATCAGTATCCATTTTCATATTTACTTTCCAGAAAGTTTTCAATAACTGCATTTTAATAATTCAAATACTTATGAAAAGCAAATTTTAAATTCTTCTGTATTCATGCAAAGTACCCAAGTGTATAATGAACTGTAAAAAAAAATATCCCACACTAGGAAATGAATGTTAAGACATCCAATCAAAGGTAAGAAATAGGGGATTGCAAAATGTAGGTGTAGTCTTCCAACACCTGAAGAAATCCTACAGGAAGTCTGGAGAGGGACTTTTTGTAAGAGTGTCTGAAGATGAAACAAGAGGGAATAGTTTTGACCTTAAAGAGAGTAGGTTTAGACTGGATCTTAGGACGTTTTTCAGGATGAGTGTGGTGAGACTCCAAAGTAGGCTATGCAGGGAGGCTGTGGATACCTCCTCTCTGGGGTATTCAAGGCCAGGTTGGATGAGGCCTTGAGCAGCTGAGTCTAGTTGAGAAGTGTCCCTGCTCATGATGGGGAGGTTGGAGTAGACAATGTCTAAGGTCCCTTTCAACCTAAGTTATTCTACGATTCTAAGTAATTCCCTAAGAAAAAAAATCATCGATATTGAAGTATTGCTTTGAGAGAGAAAGGAGGCCATGAATTATTTACTGTTCCAATGTAAATGCAGTAATAGTGAAAACTGATCATGAGAAATCCAACCACACACATAGAGACAGAAATCAGTTATATAAATTACTCACTGGGAAGTTATGGCTAAACTGTTATATAATATTCACTTTTAGCAGGTCTGAGAGAACTTAATATTGAATGAAGCAGCATGTAATGTCCCACACCTGTGTTAATTACTTTTATATCTCAAATAATGTGAAATAAATTGTAGTCCTTTTGAATAAACCATCCAAGATAACAGTCCTAAATAATTTTAGAAGAAATGTTATCCATTTTGTTCTATTTATAGTAGAATTATTATGAAATTAACATATAATTTATAAATGACATATTTCCTGTGATTTAGTAAATTCCCAGAGAGGAGAAGAAAGCAGTTTTATACTTTTTTCTCCAATCAATCATTTGGAGTTAGAAATAGAAACATAGAGACAGATCATTAATATCTTAAGTTTTGGAGTGCTGGACAGTAAAGAAAGAGGGACTTGGAAAGGAGACAATCTGCTTATCATTGCACTATGTCAATATGAACCAAACTTTGGATTTCTATAGGCTGCCTGTTCAGAAATACGAGGTGTGTAAAGGTCTATGCATTCCTGGTAGCGTACAAGTGTCTACAACTGCATAGAAAAGGATAACAGCAACTCCTTGGATTACGGAGCTCATGCTCTTTTCTTATAGAGAACGCTGTTATAAGATGGTTGGGTTCAGCAAAAAATGGGGTTAGTATACTAGGAGACGTATAATAACACTTGTACAGAAGCTTTTCACTGAAATCAGCACCCAGTGTAACTGGTGGCAGGACAGCAAGAAAATTATCTCGCTCCAACCTCCACAGTCCAGCACTCCACTACATCACCTTTGGCCTTTATGGGTCACATGCCCCATGGGTCCTCCTTGCTTCCATGCTCTGGTGAAGTACTCCTTAGAGCTGTAGCTCCAAGACAGTTATTCAGCCCAGAAGTGTTACCTCACTACTAGTGGTGTATGTTAAACCACACAAGCCTCCCAAACTCACATAGCAAGTTTGCATGCTAAATAACTTGCATGTCTATGCTGCGCAACCACAGTATAGCCTTAGGGCAGCTCCAAGCAAGTTGAAAAAAAAAAAAAAATTCTGTGCTGGACTGCTGCTTCTGAGCAGGATTAATCAGACCAAACTAGGTCTCAGGCTAACATAGTGAATATTTTGGCATTTCCACACGCCCTTGTGATACAGCTGTATCAGCAAGTGTGGGAATGCCATTTCATAAGGTTACAAAGGTAATGAATTTTGCTTCATAGGATCATTCTTTCTTCCTACTGACCAGATAACTAGATGACACTTCTGAGTCTAGTCTTCTAGTCCCATGTATGATTTCTGACTTGCTTAAGGTGAATTACTCTTACCCTATTCATAGAATCACGGAATGATAGGGGTTGGAAGGGATCTCTGGGGATCACCTAGTGTGATTTCCCCACAGGAGCAGGTTCACCTCAAGCAGGTTGCACAGGATGGCATCCAGGCAGACTTTGAATCACAGTAGATGAAGGAGAAAAGTCCTACTGAAAAGTTCATACATATTCTGAAGTCTCTGTAGTGCTGGCTGTGTCAAACCAGAAGTAGTGTTCTGTTCAGTATTAATTAATGTAAGAGTGCTGAAGAGGAGACATTAAGATTATAAAAGTTTCCATACTGTTCAGTGCAGTGAAGAGCAAAGATTTGTAAGCTAGCATTTAATGCCATTTAATTCATGAACTGCAAACAGCTCTCTCGGGCACACCACAAAGCTGATGCAATGGCTCTTGTAGATCTGAACTGATTGTATGTCTGATACGAGAGCTTATGAGAAATAAGGTTGCTTGCACCTTATTTGCGTCTAACATAGTACTGCACTGCATCACACAGAGTTATACACAGACTTCTTCAGCTCATCCTCAGTCACATTGAGGATGCCAGAATTTCTGCAGATTTATGACTTTGGACAACATATACATGTATTCAGTGGATATCAAATGTAGTAAATTGCATTATAATTCCATTCAAGTGTTTATTAATCCCATCATCTCCAAACTCACTATTATTTTCCAGGCTTCTAAACACCACCAAAAAATTGAAAGATCTGTTTCTTTCCCCAAAAACTATTCCATACTATTCAGATGCAAGGTCAAGAACAGTAACATTCAATTTCTGTTTCAGTGTCTCATCTTTATGATCCTTCAGTATTAAAGCAATCAAGCTAGTTTCAACTGTGATAGTACTACTGACTATAACGTAGTAATTGGTTTACACAAGCTACTTCCACATTCTGGATGTCATCCTTGGACAATGATACACGTATTTACTGTGGACCAGTATAAGGCAGTGAGGAAAACTGCTAGGAAACTGCTAAATCAGTCTCAAAGACAACTTAAAAAAAAAATAAAAAAATCAGTTTTCTCAATGCATTTCAGATCTCATAGTTAATTTCATACATACTACCCTTTTTAACTGAACAACTCTGGAAGCAAAATTCAGGTTTCTCACAATAAGGTGACAACTTGGATTTATTTGCTTAGAGAAAGGGAAGTACAAGTGCATAACAGTAGTGGGGGATAGAGAAGCCCTAGGAATAAGAAAAACGCCTCTTCAGATTAGGAATTTCATTACATCCAAACCAAGGGAATTATTTAATGCAAGAGAGTTAATTACAGCTAACCTATTATTAGTCGGTTTCAACCTCAGAGAGCAGATCAAATCCATTCATATGCTTATGTCTAGATACTTGCTGCTGTTACCTGAGGAAATTACAGTAACAGCTGCAGTTTATTTTCTCCCCTGTAATTGAAAGACATAATTTTACTTTCTTTTTCTCTTCCCCAAGGATCTCTCAGGCCTGGAAAGAATTGTTGCCATTTGATAGACAACATTCAGATCATTTTAATCTTTATTCCATGAGTAAATTTTCCTCTCAGATTTCCTCATAATTACAGTTCTGATTAAAGTGACCATTTCTATAGTTCTGATGGCTTTGTAAATCATGGTTATTGGCTGCTCCTCTTATGTGAATAGGAACTCACTTTCTAATTAAGTTTTACTGTGCAAAGTGGCTAAGCAATAATGAAATTAACACTTGACTTATTTCTCGTGCTTTAATATATGTATCCATTCCATCTTTGCATGTTAGGTATTCAGCAACAATTATTACAAAATCTCACATGAAAAGGAACTGGAGAATGAATTTCCCTTTGATTTTACACTGTACTTGGAAGATTTGAAATGTGAATCTTAAGTAACACACAAATGAGAGCTGAGAACCTCGAGACCAACCAAAAATTACTTTTGGAAGGAGAGATGAGAGAGGATGAAGAGACTACTTCTGTTTAATCCTCATATAAACCCTGCAGTCATGTATGCTTACAAATAAGAATATGATCTTAATGGATCCACTTTACTTATCGTATCATATTGGACTATTATCCAACAGGAATTGAGAAATTCTCTGAAATTGCCATGTAGGCACAATTTACAGAGATAACATACAATTATCTGAAATTGAGGTGAGTATGCAACAGATTTTATGTGAAATTTTGGTAGATTTAACTGGAAAAACACCAAGTACCCTGCTAGAAAGAAATCATGGGATGCTATGGAAGTTCATTTCCATAGGCACAAATGAGTAACACAAGTGAGATTTCCGATTTCTTCCTGAGTATATCTATGTAAAGCCTACAGAACAACTTAAATAGATTAAAAGAAAAAACCCAGTGGAACAAATCAAAAGTAATGAATTGTTCATGTACTGACACCTGGAGAATACTAACCTTCCAGAAAATTACTTGCCTCATTATAACATTAGCTGGGTAAAATTGCAAGGTATGTGGTAGAGGTCAAGGTGTATAATCTAATATTTCCCTTTTGATTTAAAAACAACCCAGTCTGACAGTGTAATAATCCTTGTGTAGGTCTGAAACTCAAGGACACTGGTATTAAATACTGTGGAAAGAGAAATTCTTGTGANGGGGTTCAAGGCCAGGTTGGATGAGGCCTTGAGTGACCTGTACTAGTGGGAGGTGTCCCTGCCCATGGCAGGGGGTTGGAACTAGATGATCCTTGAGGTCCCTTCCAACCTTACCATTCTATGATTCTATAATGTAAACTGCTACTTTTTCAGGACGGGATCTGCAGAGCATGGATCCAGATGTGTACACCAAGCTGCAGAGACTGGATATACATGACTACCTGTGGCTGCAGAGCACTACAAGGAAGACTTCTAAAACCTCTTGGCAACAGATCTGGACATGTGAAACCACAAAACCTATCTATCTATCTAAAACAATCATTATCAAGATCATTACAGAAACAAAATATTTTATTTCTGCCACTTGAGTATCAATTTAACTCCTGAAAATTCCAATGACATATACAGGTTCTTTGCAATTATTATTAAATCTTGTTAGTAACTGTTAACTTTATACCAGGTACTTTTTGCCTGATAAATTGATATCTAGCATCACATACTACTAAAAAAAGGAGACAATTTTTGAAAAACCAGCACTGGTGATGATGAAAATCAATGTACTGTGCACCACAAAGAACAGACCACGAAATTGGTCTGACATGTCGAAATGCTGTAAATACCTGCAACTATATTTTAAATGAGAAATTATTATTGAAGCACACTATCACTGCTTACTTATTTCAAGAAAGTAAACCTCAAACTTATTTTTAATAGGGCGCCACATATATTGTATTTGGAGTCAATGCATTTGATAACAATATGAGGCTACTGACCTGCGTTCAGTTTAGAATCTACTCACTCCTTGTCCATAGAATTTCTGCCTGACCTTTTCCCTTTCCCACATTTGGGCAGAGAGATGTTCTTATTGAAGTAGTGCAGTTTACATTGGGTTTTTTCCAATCCTGCTTATTACAGGTGGTTCCGCCAATTGGCCACAATTATCTTGTACGCTTTCAGAGTGCTCAAGGCTTTTCCCTTCTGCTACCATTTGCAGATGTATTAAGTGCAATCTTTATTTCATTATCCGTAATATTACAAAGCCCACAAAGTAGTACCAGACTCAGGATGCAGAAGGAAATAGAAAAAAATTCTCCTCCTACCTGTATATGTTGATGCTGTAAGCTAACGTCTGTCACAGAGTTAGAAAACATAATAGAAATGCAGGATAATGTAAAACTAATTTAATCTTTCAAAAAAGCAAAAACCCACAAACAGCTGCTGGAAAGAACAAATGACTCAATCTTCCAGATATAAAACCATTGATTTTAAATAATTATTAGTCTTGCCTCAATTACACAGCATGAGATTCAACCTCTGCATTGCTATTAACTCCACAGGGAGAAGTCTTTCATGTATAGAAACATGGGCTTTGGGCTTTGTGTGCTGAATGTCTCCCTTAGAAATGTCACCCTTAGAATGTCTCGCTTAGAATGCGCTCCCTGGTCACTAATCAAAAATGTCTGGTGTTTTGCTTCTGACTGACATTAGAGGCTGGTGGTGCCCAGAAAGTCATCCAGAATACATCCACACTCTCTTTAAAAGGTGGACGTAGGAGAGTTTGGAGCACTGAATTTGTCTATCGTTATAGCTGTTTTAGGCAAACAGAGAGCAGGAAGAACAAATTATACCATTCCTTTCTGGAGAAAATGTACTGAGAAGAAAAAAATGAGGACCCTTCTACTGTCTGTTCTTGTGACACAAGATTAGCGCACAAATGTGTGCATGCACGTCATTTTTCACAGGCAGCAAATCTACTGTAACTAAAAGCAAGGAAATTAAAAACAAAAGAAAAACTACAGGGAAGTCAAATCCAAAATTCTGATTTTTCTAGGCAATTGAGGGCATAAAGTTTTCTCCTTCTTCCTTACATAAAGTTTTCTACTTTCTCCTTACCATAATCCTGTTGCTTCTCTGTTATGTATATATGACAATTTGGCATACACAGCTTAACTGACTCACCTTCAGTCTATAGGGACTTTTAAGGGTGTTAGAATATTGGAGCAGAGACTTGTCAAACAGAACAGGGATTAGCATCCTTCCTAGAGATTTAAAACTTTTGAAATCCTTTATTATCTATATAAACTGCAAAATTTATGATTCACGTGAAATAATATGACAAATGCTACTGCTACAATTTATTTTGTGATGGTATTAACAATGCATTGCATAGTTTATAAGAGGTACAAGGTTAATGCTACATAACAGCCTGTGAATCTGTTTTTCCCCTGTGAAGAAGTGTGACGGAAGATTGCAAAATAATCTGCTTAGGGAGAGGTACTTATTTTGTATACACAATTCCTAATTTATTAGGAAGTTCTGCCTGTTGACTCAATGCATTAAGCCTTGACTCCCAGCTTATGAGTGGCACAGTGTTTGTGTTAAGTCAGACATCTAGAAATTTCAAGTATCTGCCACAGGTCATTCCCCTGATGAAAAAGTCAGTGCATAACCANTAGCCTTAAACCAGCACACCAGTATTGGCAGTTGAATTCCAGACAGATCCATTCTGCTTAGGCCTCTTCTAGTAGCCATTATACATTTTCGACATGCTTCACCGGAGCTTGGAAAGGGCTGGAGTAACTTTAAATTGGAAGAACATCCTTAAACCCCAACAGAACTATATATTTCAGAAACTTATAACTGACTTTATAAAAACTGTGTTGTACTGGGCGCACCACTTAAAAATCCCCGATTTGTTCTGAGGGCCTTGAGACCTGCGTACCAATCAAACACATCTGTCAACTGACTGTCTGGACCTAAGCTGCATTTACAGGTAACCTGTTTTTATTTGTGCCAGAAATAAGTGGGCTTTTTTCCACAAGCAGACTGTCATTTGGTGACTAGTGGCACCATCACATCCAAGTCTTTACATCCACCACTCCTTCTGCTCTTTCGTGTGTAGGTGAGGCCCTGTTCTCAGACCCAGCATGCCCTTATCTATGTCATGTACCTGCTTGCACCTCACAGGGGTTCCAGCCATCAGAATGAGGGATTCAGTAGGTTGCCCACAAGCCTGCCTGCTGCCTCTGGGTTCACAGGCAGAGGGGCTGAAGCCATGGGCCTGGGATGGCTTTGGGCATGCACTCAGAGCTCAGTCTATGGTTAACGTGTCCCACAACTTGATCCACAGGGACTCTGGGTGGAAATAGATTTTAGGTGATGTAGTGGTCTAGAGCTAACACCCTAGCTGAATCCTAAATTATAAACAAGAAATAGGAACTTTCTGGACTTTTTTTTTAATAGAAAGTAAATAAAATAGAGGATTGGTTATAGAAGAAAAATAACAGGTAAGGCTATATAATTTCATTTGTTTGCTGAACTAGTATATAATTTGTTGCACAAACTGTTCTTTACTCTCTGCTGCTTCCTGCCTCCTCCTCCTTCTCTTCTCTGTGCTGGCTGATCTTGCATGTCTATGCTAACCTTGGCTGAGTAGATAACAGTGGGGCCTGGCTTTCTAAGGGGAGAGGGTGATGGCTGTTAGACTCTTCTGAGTTTGTCCAGGGAAGGCGATTTCTCTGTTACTTCTAAATTGTAAATAATTGTAAATATATCTAAATATATTTTGTACATACGTATTATATTCTGTGCTTTTAGTTTTTAGCTTGCTGTAAAAGCTTTATCTTTTACCAGACTAGTTCAGAAGGTTTGGAAGTTTTTATTTTTGGGGGTAATGTTAACGATACCACAAGTGGTAACAATAAATATGACTCTATCACATAAATGTGAGGATGCTGCACATCCATGGTGCTCAGCAGCAGAAGTGGGGCTGTACCTGTAGTGGGAGCCACTTACACTATGTGGGTACCTCTCAGTGCTGCTCCCCTCCAAATTTGGTTCACAACTTACTCTCTTTGTAAGAGTAAGCTGGTGAAGCAGTCCCATGATTATTTGGCTGGTTACTGTGTGCTTAACTGGAGGTGCTTTTGCAGCTCTCAGGACTCCATTTTGAAAATCTCACTTCCAGTGCAGAAGCCCTAGACTTAAGATTTGCTCAGCAACAGTTTCAAATACCTTCTGCCTAAGACCACAGTCCCTGAGAATTCTTTCCCGTTATCTAGTTGTACTCCCACAGTGCTCCCCAAAATCCCACTAGTTGATAAACAGAACTCCAAAACATAACAGTGGTCAATAAATGGGCTAGATAAAAGACAGAGGAAGGTTCCAAGCAACCCACCAGTTCCTCTCATCAGCTAATCTCCCACTCACTCCCCAATTTCTTGCTACACCCCTCACCAGTCATCCCCAGTAAAAGGAATTATACTGTTAATGGCAAAATATGGAACCATCCCAAACAATTAATCTTCTTGTTATATTGCTACTTCTTGTGCATTGTTAGTGCCATGGAAGCACAGATTTCAGTGACTCATCATCTACCCATCCATCCCTGCTGTCAGTAGGGAACTTAAAAACCTTAGCTATTGGGTAAAAGACAAATTTATAGGGGGAAAAAAAAAAAGTAAGGAAGTATGAAGATAGGCAACAACACCAAAAACGCAAAAGGAACCATGCACAGCTTTCATGGAATGATGCATTTGCAACAAGCTGGCCAAGCAGAGATGACAAGAACACGTAGGTGAGAGAAGGCAGGCAGATGTGGGACAGCGTAGCAGCTAAGAGCAGAGAGGTAGAAGTAAGCAGAGATGGGTACACAGGACAGGAGATAGTAAATGCAAAATCAGAATAGACAGCAGCAATTGCTACAGCCTAAAATGTTGTCATTAGCACCACTCAGGAAGCCCTAACAGCATAAAGAATAGATTCCGACAAAAGATAAAAAAACCAACCAAACAAGGAAGAATCAACTGAAGTACCCAACCAAAAACTAGTGAGCAATATAAAACTAACTGAGAGGTCTATTGATGCTATTTTTAGGTAGTAATTTGTTAAAACCAGAATACAGAAAGAATAGGTGTACTATTTCTGGAGAACAGACCTGGCTCATCCTGCCTAAGCATCTGATTCTGCTTGCAACACAACTGTTTGAGGTGAGCTGCAATTGTCCACAGCCACATACAGATTGTGCAGCAGTTATTGAAGACTGCTGCAGCACCAAGAAATTCACCTCCTAATTCAAACCTTAGAGAACCATACAGAACAATATCAGCAATTTTTGCATTAAGGAGGAAAATTCTGTACTGAAAAACTTCCTTATGTCACCAGAGCGATAAACTGTGCACGTTGCTGTAAAGAAATCCCCAGGCTCTAGTTTAAAGCAAAATCTCAAGTAATTCAGTTCTGAACAGTAACTATCAGTCAATCTACCTGTTGGTCCAAAGTTAGGCCAAGTTAAGAGTTCAAAGCAATTCCTTCGGTATTAGACAAAAATTTCTTCATGAAGGAGAATATTTAACATTGATTGTGAAGTGCTTCATTTTTATCAGGAGGCTTAAGAATGTGGCTGCAACAGTTTGCTATAAGACTTTGAATAGCACTAAGGAAAGCTGTCTCAGAGCCTTAAAAGAGTGCTTAGCCTTTCCCTGAGAAAGTCCTTTAAAACGAAAACTACTGCCCGAAGATTAAACGACCACTTCATTAGATAGGGGAAATCTACTGACAATACCTGACAGCACTGGAGAAAGAAATGTGTGCCTTTAAAGAATCTGAAAGGAAGAAATCTCTTGTGTTTCTGAAATCAAATAGACAATACATCTACACAGGAAATGGTGTAAATGCAAACTTGAATTATTTCCAGGGTTTGGGGCAATTTTAGAGAATGAAGTGTTTCAAACTACAATGAAATTAAAAATTCAGTCTACCTTCTGTTATAATTAAATGACAAATAACCTCCAAATATAGGTTCATATTAGTTTAGAGTTCTGAAATAATTTTTAAAAAAATGTAAAAAACTATTTACTGCATTCACATTTTATATCCTACTTCCATCCAAGTTAACAGCCTGCATGCACTCTTTTGGCTTAATATGTAGAAGGCATAGACTCTGTTATACACTTTAAAATCTTTCCAAATCTGCTCAGATTAACAGTAAGGATTTCAATCTGCTCCTCTATTTTTATCAGGCTAAAATAGAAGGAAGAGTACAGTCAGTCCTTTCCAAAGACTATTGTTTTTAAAAGAAAACAGTGAAAGTAGGAGAAAATTACAGTATTTTAGTTAAAAAAAAATCCAACAATCCAAAACCAAACTACAAAACAACCCCTGGACTCTCTTATTCTTGAATTATACAACACACATGCTCTAGAACTACTCATGTGTATAACCTTTCAAGCAAGTGACCAAAAAACAGAGTGTGTCAAATGTTTGTTGTTATCAACAAATACACAGCCTATTTCCAGAGGAAAAAGAATAAGCACTTCTGAAGACATATATACAATAGCATATGGGGAGCAACAAGAAAGCATAGCTAGGAAATTCCAACTTCAGCTATTGGCTACTAAGTTTGCCAGGTGATTGTCCTATTGCAACAGAGATGTACTAGACAGGAACAGAAAAGCTTCAAGTTCCCTGTTACAGAATACCCAGCAGGGTATCACAGGAATATTATAAAAGCAGACCTCTCTAAAATAGAAATGATCAGCCTGTAATGGCTTTCAAAAGCATACAGGTGCAACTGCCTTGCAGCTCCTTTTCTTTCAACCATGCAGGAGGATGACATGCGCCTCAGAGTCCTGCAGGATATGACATACCAAACTGTCAGTAAACTACTCGAATAACTTTTCTTACTTGTTGCTCAAGCTGTTTTCACAACTCAGTTCCTGCTCTGGGTGATTCAGAGGAATGGGACAACCTGTACCACAATTGGTTACGGAGGGCAGAAACTGACGCTGACATCAGCCTTCCAGGCTAGAAAGACAGAAATGGGAGANCGTATTTGTTTGGTGTGGGAATTCGTGTTAATAAAGTTTAAATATTTAATATTTCCCGAGTATTAAATTTGAATATTCATAACACATGTGTACCAGTTGATGAAGAAAGCCAACTAAAACAAGTAAACTGCTCCTTATGTATTCTATAGTACTCTATTTTCACAAGCAACCAGAGAGAGGGAATCTGAGGAAAACCTATTTCCTGTGGGTTTTGCCAGAAAGATAAGCATCCACTGGCAAAGATCACAGCCCCAGAGCATCCCAGTGTCACAAACAACTTAGTTTCACAGGACTGAGATCTTTCCTGAATCTATGTACAATATGCTATATGACATTACTAAGAGGAAACATTATACATTTTTAGTTTTGAACTGTTTTGAACCAGTCTGCTCAATTTTAGAGTAAAATATCTACAATTTGTCTGTTAACTGTAAGTATTAGAAACCCCGTGCGGTATTTTACGCTATAAATCAATATGAATAAAAAATGAAACAGAATAAACTCCACAGAATAAACTTCTGTGGAAGTCTGTGGACTATTTTTTTTAAGAGACAGTGAAGAAAACAATAAAAATCATAATTATTACCCAACCGTTTAAAATTTGAATCATCTCCTGAAAAAAACAGTCTGTGCCATCCTCAGTTCCATTTGGCACAATGAAAAGTGCAGAAGAAAGAGACTACATTTAATGCACCCCTTAGTTTACACAGATGGGAGGGTGCTGATCTCACTTATTGCATCTGTTCTGCAGGAACATGTAATTTACCATAGATGACGATGTTTGAGATTATTCAAAAAGCATTGACAAGATGAAATTACATCAATAGATAGAGTCATCTGTCATGATTTCAAGGATTCACCTGATAGTCAATTTTCTCATGATTTGAGCTTCAGGATACAGAGGATTTTATACATATATGTTTGAAAGAGTGGCATGTAAAACTGCATTTCTTGGGGATTCATAAATATGTTTTTTCTTGTTGGAAGAGAGTTCTAGCCATTTGTCCAAGCCCAGACAATCTGAGAGGCTAGAAACCTCTCATTTACAGTAAGGGAGATCTACCATACAAGAAAAAGTGTCCAGATGCCCAAGGAAAGAGTAATTATACCAGCTTCATCTACTACCAATCAACCAAAAGATGTTATGACAGGATCTTCGCTTGGTCTGAGACTGTATGTATAGCAGTATCCTCTAAAAGCACAAAGGAGTTTTAAACTGTGAGGCAGGTTTACTTCACTGGAAACTATAACGGATAATGTCTAAAGGAAACAGCAAACCCTCAAACATCAGTGAGATGTTAAAAAACAAAAGCTCAACAGAAAATCATCTCCTCTCCAACAACTGTATCCTTACAAGACAAGATCTTTCTTCTCCCTAGACTTTTGGGGTGGGTGCTGACAAAGTCTGTACAATTTTCCAATTCTTTTTCTTCCCATCCCTATTATGAAACATTAAGGCAAATGAACAAAACATTAAAACAAAAGGGAAAAACATTCAAATAAAAATGAAAAATAAATGCTGTCCACTACGGGTGGGAAACAAGGCTGCTGTTAGCCTCATTTTACAATATTTTAAAGAAAGATTCAGACGTTCAGAATGACTTATCCATCAAAACGGAGAAAATCTATGACTGATTAAAAATCTGAACCTAGATCCTCTGGTCTAGCAGGTCTTACTCTATATACCAGGTTTCTGAATAGGGACATCTGACATCCTTTGTCCTTGATATGTTTTTATTGTCAGTAGATGAAACAAGGACGGCTGCTACACAATATGCAGTGCTGTTATTCTGAGCTTCTTAATATGTATTATACATGGAATTATAATGGAAGTCCAATAGATGATTAATTGTACACATGCTGTATTTTTTTTTCCTCTTCACGGTCATTGTAAATTCTATCCCATAATAAATGAGACAAAGTCTTGAGCATGAAGGGGCTTCTGCCTGGAACACCAGGTGGATAGGAATTTCCTTGTGACACAAAACTCTCAAACAGAAATACTTGTCAAGAACAAAATAAATTTTTATGTAGGGAAAATGTGGATCTGCTGGCTGAAAGATCTTCAAACAAGTCCTTTTGCCCACTACATTCTCCTTTGCACTCAGCAGCTTCAAGTTCAGAGGATTTACCAGATTACTAGGGCTCTAGCAAAGCCTACATAGTCTATTTTGAATTTTACCAATACAATTTCCAATGCTGAAATAGCAGAATACAGTTAAAATGGATATATTATCAATACTGAATGGTCAAGCCAAGTTCTCTATTGAATTGTCTCTTAAAAGTAACTGAAAAACTGAATGTTACAAAACACGTCATTGTTGCAAAATGTTTTTCATGGGACTTTTTGGACTTTTTTCCTTATCAAAAGCTACAAGACGGTGAATGTTCATATTTTCTAGGTATTCAACTATAGGAGCTAGCAGACAGAATAGGAAAGTAAGAGGCAGTGAATGGAAAGTAGCACTACTGTAAGAAGATTTTTTTTTCTGCCCAGGAGATAATGGAATTATCAACTGGAATGACTCAGTATGCTGAGGATTCCCAGTTAATCAAGGTCCTTTAAACTGAGAATTCACATTTCTCTAAAACCCTTCTTCAGTTTGCCTATTGGGCTCACTGTGCAACTGGATGAAAAAAACTAGCTGTTAATTACAGAGCTTGCTCTGCTTAGTTCATTCAAAACATACTTTAATGTTACCTGGAAAAAGTGGTTAGTGGTTATGAAATTATGTACTGAAATTAATAAATTGTTAAGGTGATCTGCTGAAGTGTACTTATACTGTCAACAAGAATCAGGGCTGAAACACATCATTTTATCCCTCTGCTAAATTCCTTAGGTAACTTCAGTGAAAGCAGAGCTATTCTCCTTCTGCAGCCACCATGTATGTACACCATCAGACCTGGGGGATGTAATGCAAATGACACCAAGACTTGCTAGCAGAAGCACTCCAGCCCATTTGTTACTTGGGCTATGAATCAAACAATGTTTTTAAAACAGAACTTCATTGTAGCTAATGAATATGTACAACACTCAATTTGAATTTTGCATTGGTTCAACACATATTAAAACTTACATTCACAGACCTGAAACCCAAAGCCACTATTATGTGAAATGTCTGTAACAGAACCTCAACACTGACCTTTGTTACAGGGAGCAAGCAATCACTCAGTGTCATTAATTCATTTATATAGCTTCTCAGTTTCACAATTGACAGCAATTAGAAGCTTGTGCACATCCTATCAGTTTTACCCAATACAGTTTGTGATGTCAGGATAGCTGACATCATGAAATATGATCTGACCTCAAAGCTGAGCAGTCTGAAAAATTTGCTTGTTGCTGCAAGAAATGACTCTGCAGCACAGCCCAGATACCATGAACTCCATACTGTCACTGGCTTTTTAGTTGCTTATTTGCAAACATACTTGGTGAGAAAAAAAACCTCGAGCTTTTCAAATAAACAGCCCATCTAAGGAAGACTAAAAGACGAATGTATGGACTCCAACATCTGGATATAAATATAACAATAAGGCCATAAAAATACGATACTCTGTGAATTGACCTTCCCTTCAGCACCTGTTGTAATTGTTAGTGAGATCCAGAAGAGCAAAATGTTAGCCAGGAACTGCCACTACAATTTCTGTTTCCTGATACTGGCAGTATGTCGGAGCGCATAACTAAACTCCCAAATTCCATTTACAATAGGTCTTCTGAAGGCACTCTAATCTATGAAGCTAGCCCCTTGCTAAACTGTCATCCCAACTTTGAGGGAAAGTAGAAATAAACTCCCGTTATGGCACAGGCTGCTCTCTTTTATTCCAGCTCTGTGAGCTCTCTTATGGACCCCAATGTACCCACACAGGCCCAGATGTAATCCATTTTCCTGGTTTTAAACATAATTAGTCCATTGGCCTCTGAAATTCTGTTAAGTTCAGTTTTAACTTTTGATATACCTAAAATGCTTCTTATTATGAAAAACAAGCATTCACAGATTAGGTAAATACCTTTGTTAATATTTGTTGCCTATGAAATTTATCCAGTTATTGAAGAAGTAAGTTTTCCTCGTTGTATCAGGAATATAAAATGTTATTGATTTTTACATGGAAGCAATTTCAAAGACAATCTTTATATAGATTCAACGGCCTTTGCTCTTGATAGTACTATATAGGTTCAATGATACTAAATGCTTCAAGACCTTAAAATATTCTGTTAAATGACCAAGGTAAACAAGAAAATAGAAACTTCTCTTACATCTGTGATCACTCACTATCATTTCTTATTATAATGCTGCATAAATACAGGAAAAAATCACAATATCACAGTATCACAGTATAAGCAAGGTTGGAAGAGACCTCAAAGATCATCAAGTCCAACCCATTACCACAGACCTCGAGACTAGACCATGGCACCAAGTGCCACGTGCAAACCTGCCTTGAACACCTCCGGGGACGGTGACTCCACCACCTCCCTGGGCAGCCCATTCCAGTAGCGAATGACTCTCTCAGTGAAGAACTTTCTCCTCACCTCAAGCCTAAACTTCCCCTGGCACAGCTTGAGACTGTGTCCTCTTGTTCTCAACCTCTCTTTGGCTTAATTTAGAAGCATGGAGCAGGGATTATCTATTACACACCTGTAATTCAAACAGTCCTGCTCCTTGAAGAGTTTTCTCATTTTACAATAATTTCAGAAATGTAGTTTAAGTATATTTCAGGGATTTCTTTAGTCTAATAAGGAATGTCTTTCCATCACATACAGAAAGATCTTTCTTACTCCAAACTGGAGTATCCAATACTAGCGCTCTTTTATCACTTTTGGAATAAGTCCTTTAAGAACTTATAAATGAATGCTTGAAGAATTCATGTATTCATCTGCCCATTTAATTATGTCTTCAAGCCAAAAAGGCTGCTTGTGTCGACATACATTTTACAATACTACTATATAAATGTTTAAGTAGCTGTTGCAGTTCGAAGATGCTTGCAACAATTTCAAGTCATAGTTTCAGAAATGAACAGTTAGGAACAGTAACTTCATACATTTTAGAATATTCTGGATAGCAAACAGGATCTTCCACATACAACTTGTGTATGCAACTTGTATTTCAGTCTTCACTGAGTAGAAGTATTTATAAGGTGTCAGATTCTAATTAAAAAGAAAAATGAACCTTCCTCTGTATTTAGTTCCACAAGTTAAGTGGACCAGGATAGTGCTTCAGTTTCAAACAATTACAACATTTTTCCTTTAGTGTTTTTCCTAAATGTCTGCCTAGGGGAAGGGAAAGCATTTAATGGTATGTCAAAGTATTAACAAAATTGACACCATGGCTTGGGACAAAATTACCATTTTCAAACATCTCTAGGCTTAGAAAATGGCTTTAGTTCAGAGCTTCTGTCTTTCAATTTTAACACCTAAATTATAGTTTTCAAATGCTTTACTAGAGCAGTAGGCTGAAATATGTCTACATACAATCATTTAAAAATCAAAAAAGCAGTACTGAATAGGAGTCTTAATGAATTAATAGAAGAAAATTTTCAGTATCATCAACACTGAATAACCTTATAGAAGTTATATGTCATTTAAATTACAGTTGAAATAACTTCTGAGAGAAATTACTCATTATGTAGCACAGATTGTACAAATCACTTTTCAAAGCCTCTGTTTTGATGTATTGGGAGTCCAATACTGTGTATATACACCCACATATACTCTATTGTTTGCACCACGCCTTTACCACTAGGATTGGTACTTAAACCATGTGTAATTGGCTAGTAGTTTCTAAAACAAACTCTCAGAACTCAATAGAGAATAAAAAGGTTGCCTACACATTATGACATTCTTTCCATTCCGCTAAGAATTATATCCAACATATAGCATATATACAGTATAATGCATACAATTACCTTCACTCATTTCCTCAGACCATCTTTGCAGGCTTCTCTCTCAGCTGTGGCCAACCAAACTTCAGTGTAGCATCACATTTTATACTGGCCAAAGGTCTGGTTTACAACTTCTTTCCCAAATCCTTCATGCATTATTTTCCCCTGCCACTTTTGGCCAAAATACACCGTTTTAAAAACTGGTTTTGTCTTTTTAAATAACTTTTATGTCCTGTAGCTTCATAGACATCTGTGCAATCCCACTCCCCTCACTATTGTTTTGCTCAAGGCAAGACATAAACCTGAATAAAACTACAGCTGCCTGAAGTGCCAGGCAACAAACAGAGCCAGAACAACCAGAATTTACCTCCACTGCTGAGGGAGAACTTGGCACACACGACAAGAATTGTTGAGTCTGCAACAAACTTTCCCAGACCAGCGCTTTCCTCCTTGTTCCCAGCTCAACAGCATTGGAGAGAAGTCAAGCTTAAGGCTCTGCAGGATAGGAAGCCCCAAGCTGACCTGAGCTCAGCTGCAGCTCCTTGGCTCCTAACAAGCACAACCCCCAAGAGCAATCAGCCTCATCCTGCACTGGTAATCTTTGGGTAATCTTTGGTTAATGGACACAAGCAGTAAGGGAAACATACTGTAAGCACTAAAATCAGCAAATGGGACTCTGACTACCTGCTGGGAAGTGGCCTAACAAAAGATACAACATTCAAACATAATCACTTTTCACAGAGCTAATGGCTGGCTTCCAGACCTTGAATCCACAGCATAGCTGCTTCCTTAGTTCACTTGCCTCTCTAAAGATGTTTCTCCCAAAGTATGCTGATATTAGAATGAAACACGAGTTTCTTTTCCTCCTATTGCTTTTGCTCTCATTACCTGTCAGTTAATCTGCTTTTATTTCCAGTCTTCCTACATGCACCTTTCTAGTATCAGGTGTTACAAACTGTGGGTTCTGCTCTAACTGGTATATTGGGTCCCTTTTCTTTCTGTCCTGAGAGTCATAGTGTCATAATTAAGCTCACCACAAGATGATGAGAAAATAGTTTCCATGAAACTCATCATGCATTTCCTAATTGAGGAGAGCTATGGGCATTCAAAATTAATTTCTTCATAGCTCTCATTCAAATTAGTTGACATCTGAATTGTTATCATGTCAAGTAGCCAACTGCATATTGTCTGGATAAGATGTTTTGTTCTTTCCCAAAAGCTAGTGTTACATGTTTCAGCTGTCTCTGCTTAGTAACATAGTAGATAAATATCAAACAAAGCAAAGAAGGAATTGCACTAAAATGCAACCTAGCTTGTTCTGATCTCAAGACTTCCAGTAGTAATGGAAAGATTAAAACTAATATGGAATTATAACAGTCATTGAAGAACAAAACTATTGCCCCAATTCATTCCACATATAAAAGATATACTTATAGGAAGACTGTGGTTCTTTTGTGCCATGCAGAGGAATTACAGGATCCATAGCATCATGCAAGGCAGAAGAGACTAAGTGCTGGGAATTTATTGGACATGGCCTCTGGTACTTCATGGCCTATAGTAAGCCCTGCAAATTTGACTGCTGTATTTGAAATACATCGTAAAAATATTGCTATATTTTCTGCTCCTCCCTGGAGTCCCTCCCTGACTCTGTGTTCAGTCCAGGTTAACAACACAGGAAATTCTCTTCCCTGAGCAGTTCTCTATATTTAAATGAGTAAATTTCAGACAGATTTTTCCAAAACACAGCATTTCTCAGTGTGACAAATGATCAAGAGTTTATTATAATTTTGTGTTGGCGAGTGTTCTTCCATTTTAGTAGAACAAGGTCAATAAGTCCTCCAAAAAAGCACTGCTCTTCCAGGTGATGCAGGACATTTCGATTCCAAGAGAGCAGTGAAAGTTACAGTGCAACATTTCAAAGTACATAATATTTAACAATCAGCAGATAAAAAAGCATGCACCTTCTCTATTCATTTATCAAAGCACATGAAATTCCCATTTCATGACAGATGAAGCAATAAATATTCAGGTGAAAAATTCATCTGTATCCAGTAACAAAATAACATCAAGGATATGTAGAGTTCCGACAATTAGTTTTTGTGGTTGTTTTTCATCCTTTTGTTTCCTTGGATGAAATCTAAAGAGAGCCTTGGAAATGACAAACCTGCAGCAATAATTCACACAGCCATAATTCTAATGTTGCCTTTCAGGACACTTAATGACATGCTGCAAAGCAAGCATCTGCCATAACGGACTCTTGAAGACACATATTGGCCTACCTCGATGTTTGAGCAGGTAGGAAAAGAGCAATGTTAAGATCATGTTTTTTCTTTCCTTAAAAGGCAGTGAAACAAAGGGTCTTAAAATTGGGCCCATGATAAACAAATCCTCAAAGTGATAGATGAAAACTTAGTACCATTTTCAGAAAGCTACCGTTCTCACAGATAGGCAGCTGTAATATGACAGCAAGAAAACTATCTTCAAATGTGTCCATCACAGCCTCTCTATATTTATTCCGAGCTAAAAGGCTGGCAGGTGAGATTAGCACACTGAGACCTTTAAATCTGTATATACTGCTTCAGAGTTTCCCTGTCTATTCACAAGCATTTGGTCAAGAGTTCCACATCTCAAAGTGTGTTAACTGCTAGTAAGAAGAGGAAGACTGTGCAGCCACAAAAGGTACGAGTGCACTGACATTCAAGGGCAATCAAGTAGAAGTTATAAAAGAAAAAAATGCTGTTCTGAGAGACATGCTCTTTAACCAAATTGTGTCTCGCATACTTTTTACATACTAGCAGTGAACACACTCTGCTATCTATTCCTGGGCAGAGAAGCAAACTATGTTTTTAGCATGGTGGTTTGGATCTACAGAACAGCTTTTGTAGTGACTGAGGGTGTCACAACAGCTATGATTCGTAGGAAAAAACACATCAAACTGTTCCTTCAGATGTTGATGACCCAGCCATCGGTTATGCCATAATCTGTACATATTTATAGACAATCAAATCTTCAGTCTTAGTGTAGCTCATACTAGCCTGCACTCAGGGGCCCAATTTTGTTTCAATGTAATTAAAAGGCCCATTCCAAAGTCTGTCATAACCACTGGGGATTTTCCAGTGACACCAAAGGGCCTTGGATTTGTACTCTAGTGAAAAACTTTAAACTTCCAGGTAAGAAAATCTATTTTGGACAAATTAATTCTCAATCTCATGTGAGATAACTTCATATTGACCTGATAGACAATACCATATTTTCAAAAAAAGTGAGATTCCTTGCCTCTATAAATTTCAGTCAGTCAGAAGCACTGTAAAAAGGGAGGGAAAAGTGGAACAAAACAGATTTTCTTTTGGCAGGGGAATCAGATAAAAATACTGTCAAACTTTGTCAGATGTGAGTGCAAAAGACTTATCTGTAGACCAAGTGGCACAAATATCATAGAAGAAGTAAATGCATTTGAATTTTTCTTTATCTTAAAAATTTCTTTGTACATCATTAATATCAGAATTGTTTCCTACAAGCATAAAAAACCCCAACAGAACAGTAGCAACCAAGTTTAACACCATCCACACATAAATATCAAGATAGTTTTGAAGAGGCAGTGACTACTGCAATAAGATGATCTTTCTTTCCAGATGGACGATGCTAACTGCATTCCTTGATTAAACAAATAGTTCTCTCTCCATTAACCAGCAGAGAAATTGTTACTTAGGCAAGCTAAATCAGACTGTTAAGGCAAGTAAGGACAACTTCCATTTCTTCAGTTTTCCTCTAGGACAATGCAGTACTTCTCTCTACAAATATCAAGGCAGTTCGTTTCATAAAATGTTGAAATATTTATCATTTCAAAATTATAAACCAAATTTGCAAGAGTAGAAACTCATGTAACACTGAACTGATGACACTAAGCAGTTCTTTATTTGGAGCTGCTCTGAAATAACTTCTTTATTTTGCAAAATAGTTCACATGGCATTATGTTGTCATTAAATGAAAAACAGAGAGACTGAAAAATAAAGATGAAGACACCAACTATTCATTACAAAAGAAACATCAAGAAAAAAAAAAAAAAGGGAGATAAGTGTAAATGTAAGTCTGCCCATCTTTCTGACTGTCCCACCAACAGTAGTGGTCTTCCAAACACCTTTAGCATCAAGTGCCTTACTACACCTGCTGGTCAGAGTATGCCACTCAGTAAAAAAAGATTCACATGCTGTTCTATAAAATGATAGGATGAGTAGAGGGACCATTCTGCAGTCATCAAGGGCAGGCTAGGATGGGTGGGGAATAGGACAGGCAAACAGTGCCAGAGAAGCACTCAATTACTGACTTTGAAGGCAAGATTTTTTTTCCATCATAATATAAAAATTCATGAGTCACGCAAATAAGGTGCTAAAGCAGCAAAAACAGAAAACAGCTACAGAAAACAAACAAACAAACTGAATGAAAAAAAAAACAAAATGGAAGCCAAACTTCATAAAAGGAAGTAATAAAAAATTAACTGCCAAACAAAACAACCCACACTTACGGAAATGTCAGTGACCAAAGAGACTCACTGCAGAGTCAGAGGCAGTAAAATCAGAGATAAAGGATAGGTCTTAAAGCTTTCATGACTAGGCTTTGGTTTCTGTCAACATGGACTCTTTCAACCTTTTCACAACTTAAAGTAAAGTTTTTACAAGGTTAACACTGCATGCAAGATAGCCTTTGGTTTCTGCCTGTCTCTATTATACCTAAATCTAAAGTCAGAGTTATTATTTCAGCTGTTTGTAAAAAGGATTTAAAAGCAAGAAAGAGTTACAAAGACATGCATTTATTCCTTGTTGGCAAGTCACATCTATGCATTGACTTGTCCTTAAGACCCCACAGTAGCTATATATGTGTAAATTAAGTTAGTTAATGATGATACAGCTTTCTTCTTCTGCATGTGTGCTATTTATCTTAACATGAGTGAGCCTAGCTTGATTGCTATGTATTTATTGTATTTTGTGCAGCACTTGCTAAATATATTTATGCAGCCTTTGGCTTGTTTTAAATAAGAAAAAAAAATAAAATAAATATGTGAAGCATTTTTCAAGCTGATTGTAAGCAGAATTGCTCACCCTACAATTCTCACAAATAGGAAAGAACTAAAGAATATGACTTTTCTTCTGGAGATTTTTAAGTCTAGTTGCTCCAAAATGAGCACATCTGGTCTCCAAAATTCATTCTGAGTTAATGTCTTGTAGCTGTGAAATGTATTTTCCACTTGCAAGACACTGGTACCACCCTTATTTCAAAATAACAGAAGCAAAGATGTCAAGGTCATGCTTTTCTAGTTTGCTGAAGCAATCTGATACTGTGACTATCTAGGCCAGCTGCCAGCAGAACTGGACTTTAAATATCTTATAAGATCATCATTGCGTATCTAGTTTAATTCTTCCCCACAATTTAAAAATCTAATGCAAGCAAGTACTTGAAAAAAAATCTCATTCAATCAGTCTCACCTTGTCCATATACAGAAAAGCATCCCATTGCTTTGAAGAGAAATAGGAAAAAAGGCCAATGACAAAGGGCTTTTATGCCTTTTGAAAAGAGGAAAATGGAGCAGTAATGGATCTTGAATGGTACGGTTGATATATGACAGAGTTGAAATAATAGGCAAGAGTGAAAGAGCCTTCTGGAAAGGAGTCTCCCTATCTGAACAATCAGACCAGACCTGCAAATGCCAGCAAGCATTTCGACATTGCTTAGGTCTGAAGATAATACAGGACACTATAGAAGAAAGAAATAAAGTGCAGAGAAAAAAAGAGAAATCTACTAAAGCATTTTATTGCTTCAAACACTACCACCAGTGGCAATATGTCTGTCAATAGGCTGACCTTGATATACCTGCTGGCTATCAAGTAATGAAACATTCCACAGCTGAGCTGAAGACATTTTCGAAACTACAGCAAAATAAGTGGACAGAGAACAACAACACCCTCACATAGTCCATTACCATCATCTTTCATCACGATTACTCTCATAGCACATATTAATCACATTGCCTATAGTCATTGTGAAATGAACAATTAGGTTATAGAATCATAGAATGATAAGGTTGGAAGGAGACCTCAAGGATCATCTAGTTCCAATCCCCTGCCATAGGCAGGGACACCTCCCACTAGCACAGGTTACTCAAGGCCTCGTCCAACCTGGCCTTGAACACCTCCAGGGAGGGAGCAGCCACAACCTCCCTGGGCAACCTGTTCCAGTGCCTCACCACCCTCACTGGAAAGAACTTCCTCCTAACATCTAGTCCAAATCTTCCCTCTGCCAGTTTAAACCCATTGCCCCTAGTCCTGTCATTGCAAGGCCTTGTCAATAGTCCCTCCCCAGCCTTCCTGTAGGTCCCCTTCAGATACTGGAAGGCTCCTATAAGGTCTCCTCGAAGCCTTCTCTTCTCCAGGCTGAAGAGCCCCAACTCTTTCAGTCTATCCTCATAGGAGAGCTGCTGCAGCCCTCTGATCATCTTTGTGGCCCTCCTCTGGATCCGCTCCAACAGTCTAGTGGTGGCTTAGCTCAACTAGTCTTTAGTTTTCCCAGATACAATACCACTTAGGGTTACAAATTAATTGCCTGTTGCTTTCCTGCCAGGAGCTCACCTCAGCTGAAGGATTTTGTGGCACTAAAATATGTATCAAGAGATTGTAAGACTCTCTGTGTCCACATATAACTTAGAGGAAATAAAATAAAACAGTCACATAGACTAAAAAATCAAATTCCTATAGGAAAAATACCAATGTTAAAACTGATAGAAGATTCACATATTTGACTCTTTCAGCAAAGGAACCCAAATTCTTTGTTGTAATGTTGTAACTGTTCACAGTGGGGTTTTTTTTCTGTAAGCAACAGATATTTAAGGAGCAGCATCTGCTGTGCCACTGCACATGTTAAATAAAGGCATGAAAGATCAAAAAAAGCAGCATGGGATACTGTGATTGTAGGCTGAACGTTTAATAGAATACAAAAGGCTTTATATGTTGCTTAAAGAACTGCAATTTGCATGAACTGAAAGGTTACTTCATAGTTGGAGCATGGGGCTGTGTAAATTCAGGCATAAAGTGGGAAACTATGATAGAGAAGCAGGCAGGAGAAACATCAATGGCAAGGGCAGGAAGTACAGGCGTGGCTGTGAATTTCAGCTTAAAACAAAGATTTGGAGAACTTTTCCCAAGGTCTTCATTTCAGAAAAAAAAATAAAATGCCACTATTTGAGTACAGCAAATAAGAAGAAAAAATCAGGACTGTAGCAAACACATATCACTAAAGCCACAAATAAAACATTCCTCCAGAACATGTCATTCTGGAACAGATTTGACACAGCTTGACAGCACTCTGTGGGGAAGATCCAGCTTATTGTCAGCTAAAAGCTCTCTACAAATCTGTGTCTGTGCGTGACAAAGGCAGACAGAGCATGCCCAGAGCTACAGAAAACTAGAAAAGAATACAAGTTAACATTAATCCACTCGCTCAGTGAACTTTCATCTTTGCTCAAGATTAATGGGGCTAGCTAACAGAATCAGCAGATGATGGAATGTAACACAACTGCAGATTTCTAGAATCATGACTGTGCAACAGCACAGAAACACCAATGATAAGTCCTTGGTCAACACACAGACTGTTTTGCAAAACTGCATGAACAACATTATGGAAACATAAATGCCACAGGTAGAGATTTATAGCATAAATTTGCAGGGTCAGCAGTCCGACTCAGATTTTAAAGGTATCAGTTAAACTAATATATGTTCCTGGAGGGAAAATAAAGTTAAATTCACAGGGTTTCTACTGACATAAAAATGAGAGATTTCTAGGTGTAGCCAGAGAGCCTCTCTAGCCATGGAATTCTGCTATGGATTGTCTCTCTTCTCAAATGTATGCCTTGAATAGAGAGTTGATTCAGAATTAACATTTAGGTTCCCAGAAGAAAAGTAAACCAATAAAGTCCAACTCTAGTAAAACAATATTAAGGAAAAAAAAAAAATCAGTTCATTTGATGGAGCTCAACACTAATGGTGGTCAGCAAAATAAGCACATCTGCATTAGTAGTTGAAGTTAAAACTCTTTAAGCAATTATCTGTATTTTTTTTTGCATGAAATATGAAAATCATGATCCAAAACAGGAAGTAACACACGTTCTCATAAAGCTTCTTAGTTGACATCAAGGAATGAAAGCTCAAAAGTATTACTTTTCAAGGAGCAAAGTATTGTTTCTACTTTTCAAGATACATAGGTCATCTTGATTTAGCAAGACTTCTCAATGTTCAGCCTTGTGTAATTTCTGTTTCTGAATCTCTGCCCACCCTTGTCCCCCAGCGTAAAACCTTTGCCATTAGAAGACCATGGAAACAGTCTTGCTAATAATGATCTTCATCCAATCTAAATTTTTAATCATGATATAGAAAGAAATCAGAGAACGTTACAGTATAAACCCAAATAATTTAGGCATTAACTTATCCCAGGAATGGAATTTCTCCCAGCTACACTTGTCTATACCTTATGTTCAATCCATGTTAGTACCAACTCCATCTAGAATGGTGTCATCAATGTGTGTGGAAGTTTCCTAGAAGATATATTTCCTGGAGGTTTCTCTCTTAACAGAACTTGAATTCAAGAACAATAGAACTTGAATGCAAGAATAGTCCTCTTCATTGCAGGATATACCTTTGATGTGAAAATTCTGTGCTGTCATTCCAAGCCACTGAGGACCACATTAGACATAGCTTTTGGAACCAAACACTTGGTTTCCCAAAGCAGTCACCAAGTGTTGTGCTTTTGAATTCTGATGAGGAAATCCTCATCAATAAAGGATAGAAACCTCTTATCTGTCCACCAAAGAAACTCCCATCAAGGTAGTAATTGGAAATCCTTGAATCTCAGCCTTTTATTTATTATTTAAATTACAAAATAACTGCAACTTCACTACCTTACAATTGTAGTTTCTCTACAGCTTCGATAGCATAAATTTTTAATATGTGAAGTTCTCAGTGCAGTGGTTGAACCCTCTTTAGCTATATGTACCTTGACTAGTCAGCTAGAACCTCAATTTTAAAGATTCTGATGTATACACCAGCAAACTTGTCCCAGCCATCTACCTCATTTTCCATGAATCACAGGTGAACTTCCTCCACCACTTCTGAAGGCTATTTTTCTCCCTAGGCTAAAGGAAAACTAAAAGAAATCCAGCTGAAACAACTCACAGTTGTGGATATTGCTTATCAAACCTCCACAGTCACACCAAAGTCTCATAAATGTTCCTATCATTCCAAAATTAGGAATATAGCATACTCCTTTTTAATTGAAATCAGTCTGCTAAAACAGGTTGAATAGTCTATCTGGAAACATAGGTGGCATCAGTGGTGCATACTGTCTTCCTAAGCTACTCTATTTATCAGGAGCCAAGCCATCTGATTTCAGCAACACACATTTCACAGTGTGTGGGGGAAAGAAAAAAAAAAAAAAGGCAGTTTTAGAATTAAAACTGGTTTAGAGGAATGTGAAGATTACAGAAACTTGCATATAGAGGCTTACAAAAGGATCAAAATTTTACACTGGGATCAGCATTACTTTTCCCACAGGTTCTTCTATGATGTACAGTTGCTGCATGTCAAATCACAGTGCTGTTCAAACCCTGAGGCATCATAAGAACAACACAAATTTTTTAATGGAAGCCTCAAAATTGTGGAGGAAAAAACCAACCAACCAACCAACCAGACTCCAAACCCACACACCAAGTGACATTTGGGCAGAATTTGACTTAAAATCTGATTATAAGATGGCTGCTTTGAATCCCCCTAAGTTCCTCAAGGACAATGAACTTCCCTGACGTGAGTAGGGCTAACAGAATCTGCCCTCAGAAAATAATTTTGTCAGAGGAGAGCATATAACTTTGGCTGCTGTTTAGTATGAGTTCAATGCTAATTCACAGTTGCAATAGAGAACATCTTTAACATTATTAAAATTATTATGGTCACAGAAAATTATAAAAGCTTGTGTGATTTTCATGGCTCTCCTGAAGGCAGTTTAAAAGTTGTTTTGTTTACTAAGACAGAGCAACACACTTGAAAACATCCCTCTAAAACATCTCAGGGTAAGCTTGAAACCATACTTCACATATGTGGTCATATGTTAGTGTTGACCAAGCATGTTTCTTTGCCCAAAAGCCCTTCCATTTGTGATGGTTTTCAGACACAAACCTCCAACTTTAAATTGAGGTAGTAAAAGAGGGAAGATCAATGAAATCTGTATTTTGACTAAATGGTTCTGTGAAGATGTTATTTTAAAAACACTGCTATTTTTTGAGGCAAGATTTATATATGTGATTAATTTTTTCTCCTCAAATTACATAATCAGATGGCTTTTACATTTTGTGGAGACAGCTATAGACTAACAGAGGAAGAAAAAAAAATTATAGTACTCATTGCTCCATATGTTTTTTTTTTTCTGGCTTTCATGTGTTTTGATGACTGTCTATGAACTGAGTATTGTATCACAAATAAAAGCACACCAGAATGTAAGGATGTGTTAGTCCCTGCAACTTCTGCCACTCTAGAACCTGGATATTCTAATTGTAAGACTCCTTTGCAGCCAGCAAAGCAGGTGGGCAGAGCTCATATGTGTGATAGAGTCACCATCACATTCAAAATCCCAGGCTGTGTTTTATGAAATGCAAAATGAGTTATACTTAATTGTGAGAGAGCAAAGGCACAGAGGAAAACCTCCTCAATCTGCTATTGCAGGGAATCTGTTTCCTTCCTTACTGGGCACCACTCATCTCTACCAAGCATGACAGGGGTGTTAAAAGTCTAGGAATCCTCTCTTATGGGAAACTCACTTCTCTTATCCCTTCCATATAGAACCACAGCACTACTTACCTTGAAGTGGAATACATCCAATCAGGAACCTATTGCTGGTGTTATCATGCTTGATTATACCCAGATGAAGCGAGGGAATGTTCAAGAGTTTAACTGGTCACACAGTGGGGATTGCTGACAACAGCAGACTAAGTCTGGCTTGTCATGTTAGAGAAAACAACATGATCACAACCCATGGATTCAACCTGAGCATGTTGTCTAGAATACGTGTATATTTTAATTTAAAATTATCTCAATTTAAGCTGAAACTCTGTTATATTCCACTGGTATTCTATCCCTTCATAGAGTGGTGGTGCACCATGGGCACTCAAGACTGAAATAACTTTTTTTATATACTGTTGAACAGGTTATCCAATATTGCAATGGCGGATAGACGAGTAAGGCTGGGAAGCTAGAAAAGCAGCCAAATATAATGAAAGAGGAGGAGCAGACCCAGCTAACACAGCTCATCAGGTCCTTCAAAATTTCCTCCTGACACATTCACTGTAGGGACTCTGAGGATAAAAGTACTAACTCTGATTTAAAAGATAACACTTATCTACAGAATGGCAGGTACTGCTGAGCTCAAGTCATGAAGGAATAGCATGAATCAAATGCTCCAGAAAAAGCCACTAAAACAGAACAGAGTAACTGTTTCATCTGAAAATGATGGTAACAGAAATTTCTCAAGTCATCTGTGAGCCTATAAACATATATGTATATTTCTTCACAATGAAGTGGAACTGTATTTCTGGCATGTATTTTGGGCAGGAAGTTAGCAGCTAACTCTATGCTCTCCAAATTCTCCAAACTGGAGATTCAGTTAGACCAAAACCTCAGATTTAAGTGTCCTGATTTCTGAAATAGCTTACCCTTTTCTTTGAAATCCATTGCTTCCTTAAGGCTGTATCTGAATGAATAAAATAAATGTGATCTTAGGGGAAACAAACAATCTAGCTCTTAGAGCTCACAATTACAGCTACAGAAACCCAGCTAGTCTGACAATTTCTCCCAGAAATAGTTATAATAATGAACACCCAAAAAATTCATTCTGCACGGTTGATTAATGCATGTTTATGGCAAACACACGCTACCATTTCATGAAACTGCTAATTACAAGCATAATATTAGATCTGTTCAAAGGCAAGAGAGTACAACATAATTGCTCTTGTTCGGGAAGACTGTTATTTACATGTCATCAGCTTGTTACCTTAGGCAAACAGCACTGCTGGCTATTTTATTACATATTTTTCATGTTTCCTTTCCCCTATACCACACTAAAAATAAAAATTTGTTTCCATTGTCATCTCATACTAGTACAATTTTGTCCATTAATGCCAGTTCAGAGCTTTTGCTTTGCATACAGTCACAATGAAACAAGCATATAGCTGTGAAAAGCTTGCTAGAGAATCATAAAAGATGGCTTTGAGTGCATAAACGCCAAAAAGTTTAATTGTTTAAGGTTTTTTTTGGGGGGGGGAGGTAGGTTAAAGTGGAAAAAAGGCCAATTTCGTCATCTAGAACTATGGCCAGATAGAAACTGACCATCTCTGAAAGGGTATTTTCAGATTAAAAGCATATGTCTTTAGTTGATGGGTCAATTTCTATAGCAGGGAGAAGACAGTTTTCTTCATATGAAATAAAATTAAAGAGGAAAACAGAAAAAAAGTTTTGTTTTCTCTTAAACCTGTAGTTCTCACGGCTTGTTTTGCCATTGCCCCATTCCCAGCCTAAGTGCACCCATTTTCTGCTTCTCCTGTATTCATCCAACACATACTGCCTGCCATCTGGAACACTAAGGTTAGATTACCATCACTGCCACTCAGCTGCCTCCCTGGCCCGAGAGCAGCCCTGTCTGGCAGGACCAGCACTCATACAGGACATTCAAAAAAGTTTCAGCAGCCTCATGCAAAAGGACACATCCTCAGAGAATGCAGCAAATTCTGACAAGCCTCTACTGAACATATGTAAGATGAGGTTTTTTAGCCTTGTCATCAGGCCAAATGCAGGCATAACCATGATAGTAGATTAGCCTCCTGCCAAATTTTCAGTCTGTTTCAAAACACTAGGGATTCTCAATTAAATGGTTGTAAGAAATTACATAGCACAACAATGTATTTCACCCATCTTACGTAAGCACTGCAGCTGAATCATTTTTGTTTACATTAAGCTGGAAATTTAAGCAGAGGAACACCCCTAACAGTAGTTGTCATGTATGATGAAAGTCTACAATGGAACTAAACCCATCATCTCATAAGAGATATTGTTTAAGCTACAAGTACCAATAAATTCTACCAGATTTGCTTATAAATATTTTCTGGTTCTGCATATGTTAGTTTAAATAACTAAAATTACAGAGTCCGAAAGCCATCTAAATGATTCTACCAATTCCAGGAGTAATTACATTCTCTTTTCAAAATTCTACTTACTATCATCTGTCTGCTGTCCTTTTCCTGTTCTTATTTCAGACAATTTCTTAGTAACAGAAAACATTTACCCCATACTTGTGGAGTGCTTGGTTAAACAGTGCTTTTAAGAAAGTGTTGGGACCAGTGCTGTTTAATATCTTTGCCAGTGATATGGACAGAAGAATCAAGTGCACCCTCAGCAAGTTTGCAGATGACACCAAGCTGTGTGGCACAGTTGACTTGCTAGAGGGCAGGGATGCCATCCAGAGGGACCTGGACAGGCTGGAGAGGTGGGCTCAGGCCAACCTCATAAAATTCAACCAGGCCAAGTGCAAGGTCCTGCACCTGGGTCAGTGCAACCCCAAGCACAAATCCAGGCTGGGTGGTGAATAGCTGGAGAGCAGCCCTGAGGAAAAGGACCTGGGAGTCTGGGTTGATGAAAAGCTCAACAAGAGCATGTTAGGAAAGGGTTCTTTACAGTGAGGGTGGTGAAACACTGGAACAGGTTTTCCAAGGGGGTTGTAGATGTTTCCTCCCTGGAGGTGTTCAAATCCAGGTTAGATGAGACGCTGAGAGACCTGTTCTACTGGGAAGTGTCTCTGCCTATGGTGGGGAGTTGGAACTAGATGATCTTTGAGGTTCCTTCCAACCTAAACCATTCTGTGATTCTGTGAAGTAACTCTTGTTAATATGCTGTGGCAATTTTGCTTTATCTTTTCCTGGAGTGCACATTCATTATACTGGTTGAATGATATATTCAAAAAAGCTAAAGCAGTATGACCTGCAAACAAACAGGTCTTAATGTGCATAATTTATAGAACAAGTAGCACTCATGAGTCTATAAAAGTAACCCTGTGTAATCAAAGTGGACCAGATGATAGAATAATTAACCCACTGATTTTTTTAAACCTTCCACCATTCCCTGCTTTTATCCCCACAGAAGTGTTACAATCATTACTTTGAAGTCTAGTGCTGAGACTAGAAATACAGTAATAAGGAAATCCCTTCTTAGATATAGCCCAGATTCAATTTAGCCAGTAGCAGGACTCAATCTCCCCACAGGAGGGACTGAGTAAGCAGGAGAGAAAATTGTATGTAGATTTTTGGCTGACATTGCTATTTGTGACAGAGTTTTCTAAATTAGAGAAGTGCTGTTTGATTCACAAAGGTCAAACAGCTTCTGGGTGGCAATCATATGCTACCTTCTATGTTAACAGGTGACTTAAATGGCAAATTTCCTTTACATTGTGCAGGAAAGTTCTTTCATTGCCAAGACTTGTATGCAAGTCTTTTGAGATGTAAGTCAATGAAGTATTAAACTGAGTTACTGAAATGTAGAAAAAACAACTTTGTACTAGTATTACATATAGACTTTGGGTTGTTCTGAATTGAATTCCTTAAGTAAAAATACCTTGACTTGCTTTGAGTTTGTCTCAAAAGCTGGTAGTTCCAGAAATATTTTAAAATAAATTTTATTATAAGTAGCTATTTCTTTTCTTTTTTCCAAATCTGCTCTATGAAACCAAAACATGCTTGCCATGCCCTACCATACATACAGCCCGTCTTAGATATCCTGAACACTTGCTAGCGCAACCTGCATGTTTCACTGACCCAATTATCTTCATTTAATTACACACGATATCTGAATCTCTGCTTAATGCAGTAGTAAGGGTAAATCTAACTACTTCTGCTTACAACATGTTTCACTGAGGGAAACTATTGAGCTTCTGAGGGCCATTTAGTGGCACTCACACATTTGCCTAAGAATAACTGATGAGACCCATTGGTTACTGGATGTCCTACCGTACACATAAAGGATGGTAGTTTGCGGACAATATCCCTTGAAGTGCTTTGTCCATGAATTTCTACAGTTGCTCTGTAGGCCAGCATAAATAAATAAAAACATAAGAGATTCCATTTTTCAAGCTGTTCATGAGAGTGTTGCTGACAAATACCCCCCACTGGTGAATAAGGACAAAGAGATAGGTCAGCTAGCAGCTGCACTATGCCTTCAAGAAACTGGCATCACATTTTTGTATATGGCACACAAAATATGAAGCAAATTGCATTACAGTGTTAACTGCTGGGCAGTTAATGAGGTTATTCCAGATGGGAAAGTTGTGTGCATCAGGTGTTTAGTACTACAGCATCACCATCCCAATAGTCACTTCCATTTCTGAAAAACATACTTGCCTTCTCTTTCAAATAGCCTCATTAAAGCATAAATGACTGGCATTGCAATCCCAGCACTAACCTGTGTGATGGTTTGGGAGTTCCCCACCCCCCTCCACTTTGTAAAATGACCCAGATGAGGCTCAGCCAGCTGGAAGTTAAGGAATGAAGCTATATTTACAGCTCAGCACAATATACAAGCAGATATATACACTATATACAGGAATACAAGGTAAAGGTAATACAGGAACACAACACCCCTCCCAGAAATCAGAGACCCCAGGAGGGGCTCCCAACCACCCTTCCACCTTCTCCCCACCTCTACACCTTACCCCAAGGTTTGCTTTACGCGCAAGGTGAATTTTTTTGAGGATCGGCCAGGGGGGTTAGAAGAGAAAGTGGTTAGTGAGGTTACTCAGCAGAGAGAAGAAGCCAGAAGCTACTAACAGCCCAAGACGCTGTGCCCCAGAGACTGCTGCAAGCCCAAGTGGCTTATCTTTGTTTTCAGTTCCTTTCCTAAACATCACAGCAAGCCTATGAGTGAAGTAGACATCACCATTGTTTCCTTTTCACAGCATATAATTTTCTCTATTAAAATATTCCAATTAACTCAATCCAGCACAACCTGTTAGAGAAGAGAAAAATAGATTTGACTTGTACTAATTGAACTAAGTCAAGATTAATTAGATTCATAATAGAAATGACTGATCGGTTCGAGTTTATGTGAGCTGGTATTCCCTCTGTGGTTGACAGAAGTGCAACTGGATTTTTCTTTTTTTCTTTTCTTTATTTTTTATTTTTTTGTTTTCCCTATGGCACACCATATTACCTTACAAATGTATAGGAACATGTAAACTGTTCTTGTTTTGCTGGGACTTTCAACATTTTTTTCTCTTTGCTGCAACCAGCCACCAGTTATGTTGAGTGGTACACATCTGGGAAGAAAGGGAAACAAATGAGAAAGCAGATTCGCCTACTTTTTATTTTCTAATAGAGTAAATAATAGGATTAGCAAAAGTGAGCAGGTTTTAGTGTGTGTTTTCCCTAAAATAATTTTATTTTTATAAGCTTTCACACATTAACAAAAGCAGCACCACCATAAAAATAAGACAGCTTTAGCTATTGATTTTTTCACTGTGTGCCCTGAGCTTCCAACGACTGAGGTGGGTGAAAATTTTATTCTTTCACAAAACAAAATTTTAATTGGATTCCATATATGTCAGTTGATGCAGAGAGAGACAAATTCACAGATCCATTAAAAATTGTGATATTAAGAAATGTATGATCAGGAATCGTTATTTTTCCAGTGTGAATGTTGGATGTCTCTCCAATCTAGCAGTCAATCCAAATGACCAAGCTGAGCATGAGGGTTTAGGGATGAATCATGGGCAACTTTTGTACAAATCTAATTGCAGATTCTGATCCTTAAAGTCAGTATAACATGGCCTTTTGTGGATAAATTTCATGGGGGTAAACCTCAGTCTGAACCTGATTTGTATGTTCTTTAATGTAGTTGGAAGGAACTGCATTATCAAAAGCATAGTGTTACTGAATACACAACCTTACGAGCCAGATTTCTTAGCAATAAAATATGATCAAGATATTCCCTTAGCATGCCAGGACCAAGGATCACATTTGCTCTTTTGCAGACTTCAGAAATTGTTGTTTTTCTATGCCTTAGGATACCGTCTGTAGAATGCAAAAACCTGACTGCTAAGATGACAAATACACGTGAAGACTAAGGTCTTCAGGTAATTGCAGGGATCTGAACAGACCTTTAGAGAACTCATATACTCCCTTCTCTGGAGCAGGAGAAGAATGAATGGGGGACTCCACGTTTTGACCCATGGCAAGGTATTTTCTGCTGACTTTAGACCCATTGCACTTAGAAAGTTTAAGATCAGTTTAATCACATAGCCTGAGAACTTTCTCATCTTCCATGTTTATATTAACCAATATAATTGGTTAACATAATATAAACAAGTGTAACCAAGAATTGAAGTGCAATCCTTCATAATGCCAAGACTATATTGAACTGTGGAGAGCTAAAAGGCAACAAAACAGAATTTCAGAACATTCGTTTTGCAGAAGTAATTTGTTCAGCATCTTATTAATACATTGAGAACTCCTCTCAGCAACGAAAAAATACTTTTTGGAAACCACATGATACTGCAAGAAAATGCTAGGAGAAAATTCTAAGAGTTATCATAAATAAAGCACTTGTCGTATTACCCATAAGTGCAGAGGTCTTTCTACTTTGTTATGCTTCAGTAATAGGCATAATGGTTTTATTTGCATAAAACCCAGATCCTATTATACTGTAGCTGCTGCTTCTTAAGCTCTTAAAATTATACTAACTTCCTGACCTATCATGTTTGGGGCTGTTAAAAAAAAAACAATATCTACACAAACATTTGTTATATTTTTATGAAGCAAATTATTTGCATAATACATTTAGACTGGGAACAAAAATATTTAGACTAAAAGAAATTTCTCCCTGCAGAATTGAATGCATTGGAGTGTCTAACCAAGGAAAGAATTGCATTTCTGCTGCTATTTAATACACAATACCAACAGGCCCTAGAGATACCATGGCTATCTAAATTATGGAGAATAGTAAAAACAGTCACCTCCAAAAACTGTGTTCAGGACAGTGATTGTTTGAAGGATTTTCCTGAGGGAGATTTTCATGTGGTCTTATTATTAGCAGAAGAATCAAAAAGATTCTTTTTATTTCTTGAATTCATTTACTCATAGTGCACTCCAGCCAAGCTATGCTGTGGAACCCAATTGAGAAAAAGCTGAAGCTATTGCAACATCCTCTGTTTAGGCCTACACTGCCATACTCTAAGAGTATAGGTAGTGTTTTATTTTCTGCCATATCCCAAAGCACAAATTTATGTTTGTATAGCATGAAGAATTAGAGGCTATATATCACACTTCAACTTAAGATACTTTGAGAAGTTCCCCTTCATTGCATGTCAAGAGATCCATCCAATACAGTAAGTGGTCCATGAAATCATTGTCATCCTTTTAAACACTTGCATATATTTGCAGCAATTTTTGATAGCTGTGCTTTCTTCTAAAGGTTTTCTAGAATAGCTGAAAAGTTGGAACTATAATTAGCTATATTAATTTGGAACTGCATAGCTCTTCAGTTCATAGAATAATGTGTCATAGATCAAGAAAACACTTAATGAGAGAGAGAAGTCTGCTGATGACAACTCCTACACAGTTGCCATCCAGCAGATACTTGACCAAAGATTTCTCATTCCCTTGTGATTCGGTGCCACAGGGGAGAAAACCCCACTGGATGCAATGAAATCTGGTGAAATTTCAAAACATTAGGTTTCACTGTCTCTCTCTGGTGGGGGTAAGGTGGAAGAAACTGAAAGCATAATGATGGATGTACAGACTACTGGTATCAGGGAAGTAATCTAGTAACTCCTCTTCAACATAGCACAGAATATATTGCTGTCCTCTCCAGCTGTTCAGCATCTTGCTCAGCAAAGAGCTTGTCCTACGGTATACGATTTTTGTTTTGATTAAAAAAAGAGTCGGTAGTTAGACTGTGCCTTTTATATCATGCTATTAAACTTCAAGGACACTTACTGTTGACTGTCACAGGAAGAGCTAAGGCTGTTTCTGCCCTGAGAAACAGCCAAAGCAAACCCAAAATACAGCTGAACAGTGGCAGAGATGCAAGGACACCACAGCTCACCTTGGCTAGAATGAAAGAGCATATTTGAAAGCCAGTACAATTTACTGATTGGTCTTAAAATCTCAAGGGTCTGTGTGAAGTTATTTCAAGAAGCTTAGGGCTGTTTTTCAAGTAAGATATTTAAATCACAAAAGAGCTAAGAAGTGCTATCAGGGTAGAAACTGACATCTTGTCAAGAGTTTGACCAGCCAGAACAGGAACAGAGAATGAATTCCTTTCTCACCCCTGCAGACAGATTATCACAGAGTAGGAGAGAGACTAGCTGAAGGAAGCATTTCTTCTGTGAGTGGATTGTGGGCCAGAGTCACAAGCTTGAGGAAGTAGGAATATTCAACAGAAAAACAGAAGAAAGCAATCAGAATATTTTTCCTTTTCACACAAGAAAAAAAAAAAAACAAACAAACTTCAGCTTGCTAGCTTGTTACATTAAAGCCAAAGTATAGTTCTGCTGGGTGAGGTTTGGGGAGCAGAATAGAAGTATACACTACTTTCTGTACAAGCATCTGTATTCATAACAGTCATAACCTCCTTCCCATCAGGAGGTCTGTAGAAGTCGTTACCTCATGTAGTTGTGGCACCACCTTCTGTAACATGATAAAAACGAAAACTCTACCCCTGAGCATCCATGTTTACTCTTAGCTCCTGCCTATTGCTGAACTGCTTGTCCTCACTTTCTACTACCTTCTTCTCCAGCTGGATCAAATGGTGGCAAATCTGCGGTTTAATTTCCAATCCACTTCTCACACATTGTAAAATCCCAAGGATTTTGTCAGCCTTAAGGCTTTTATTAATTGCTATTTGTTATTTAAATAGCCCAATATTGTTACAACCAGGCAGTAAGCACTGCTCAAGCCTCATGAACTTCAGAGACTTGCATCCTGATCCCATTGTCTTTAGAAGCAGGAAGGACACCCCTAGATTTCAGGAAGCAGAGAGACTTCATACTTCAGTTTGCAGGACTGAAGAACTCAAAAGGTTTTAACAAAACCAAGCACAGTGTTGTTTAGGCTTTTATTAAAAATCATACTTCCACAATACCTTTGTGATTTTTTTTAGCCTAGTTCCTAAATCTCACAGGAACACATATGGGCTTATAAAATACTGTCCTGATGGGGGTTTGAATCTGGGTTATAAGTGAATTGTAATGAGGCTGATATAAAAATATTAAATATTTTTATTAATCGNGCAATACAGGCGGTAGCAGCAAACAAAAATGAGTTGGCTGGGGGTTTTATGCATTTTGACCTAGTGTTTTTGACCAATAGCAACAGACAAAAAACATCCCTGTAACCCATCCCAAGTTACCTTAGGAAAAGAGGGAGACTCACAAGTCCATCATCGTGACTTCTGCAGACTGTGAGGCGCCAAGCCTTTTGTCTGCTTTCCCGCTTCTTCTACCCGTAGAAGAAGGGGGGAAAGGAAGAGTGATCGGGGGGGCAAGATGGGAGCCCAGGCAGATATCTAGGATATCTGCCAAATACAACTTGGGCCCTTCACCACAAATACAAACAAATTACAAACCAGATGAAAATATTAGGTGCTATGAGAACCTGCTATGTATATTTGTAATTGTCAATCATTTTAAATTAAGACATTGCTGTTCAGGCTTCCAGAATTCCTAATACTAAGCTGTTATTAATTTTCAGATTCTTAATTAAAATCCTTGGGATCTTAGCCTCCATTTTCACTTTTCTTTGACATGCACAGAATCAGAGTTATATCACACACTTGTAGGCTGTGAAGCACCTTTTAACACATATTCTGCTTTATGTATTTGCTATGTAGTAATGGAGCTAAGTTTTACTTAGTGAGTAATTTTAATGGTTGAACATGTTAAGTGTTGAGCTGTTCACATTTGGATTTTTCCTCTTAATTTTTTTCTAGCCTTGGATGTACAAACATTTTACAATTGATAGCATTGAGCAAGCATTTTATAATGAGATAACAAAATTATATACTGAATGATTTCTTTCACAATGTTGAGAAAAAGGCTACAGTTTTATGCAAGCTCACTCAAACACATATTGGCAACATTGAAAAAAAAAATCTCATGTGTTAACCTTGATTTTCCTGGTGTTTGTCAGGTTTATACTATGTTTGGTAACATTGTTGCTTCTCATTCAAGCCATGATCTCAATATATATTTAATTCTCAAGACCAGCTCTTCAGCCTAGCAAACTCATTAACATCTAAGATTGGGTTCAAGTTAGTGTATAATCAGGCATGTGCCTGGGAACAGCAAAACACAGCAGAAACCAGCAGGGAGCAACTTCTTAAAATGCCTTTCAGCTATTGTGATAGCAAGTGCTTCTCATACATGCCAAGGCAAAGACAAATAGGAGAATTCAAACCAGCTGGTGACAGCTAGGAAAGTTTGCATGAAGGGTACTAAATACTAGAAGCTTAACTGTGATAGAGAAAAGAATAAGCCTCTCTGAATGCAAGATGCTAATGCAAGAATATAGTGGCAGTCTGGTGATGGGAAGTGTCCAGCCACCCCAGCAACAAATTCTTGGTGATATATTACACAGAAGTTATGTCAATGGCAGTCTGTCCTCTTCATCTGGCTAAAGCCTTTTCCCCAGGATAACTTCTGACCTTCTTCCTAGCTTCAGTTTGGAGTCAGGCTGAGCACAACACTGCACTGCAAGTGGTGCAAGACAGTAATTCCTTTCGTCATCACTTTGCAAAATATAGCTGGTAATGCTGAAAATCAGAACTGCACAACTCAATCAGACCTTTAGTAGGAGGGGAGGAATCACCTCTCAGCAAGAGGCATGCATAAATTTCTAGCTGATTATTATTGCATATTTACTTTCTTTGGCCTCTAGAAAACCACGGAAAATATATTTCCATTCTCCTTACACATAGGCAGAAATTTTACACTTCTGAAAGGCTTCCAGAGAAAAACCTTCTCCTTCATTGGTACCTGAATCTACAAATAAGTCTACAGTATCCACAGCCAGCTGCTGTGAATGGACCTTCCAATGTCAGATTTATCTAACCTGTACTACTGCAGGGCACAGTGAACTGTAAGCCGATATCTGGAAGAATATTATGGGTTTTTTTCAGGCTGGGGAAACCCATGAAATAGGAAAGTATCCAAGTGGTAGAAATAATGGCTTATGGTCTAAGCAAGCACAGAAAAGTACCTTGAATAATTTAAGTTGTGTGCATTTAAGGATAAAAACAAAAGCCAAAAGCTTGCAGTGCTCAGAAACCTTGCTTTCCATGGAGCCCAGGTATCAATGAAAAAAGGTCTAGTAAAATATCCTTTCCAGCTAGGCTTTGGTGTGGAGGTGTCAGGTGAGCATTTAACTGAGGCTGAATGCAGAAAGCTTTCCTGTTTTCAGGTGCTCTCTCATGAAGAGGGAAGGGAACATATTTGCTGTAAACAAGGTAAGCAGAATGCAGAAAGCTTTCCTGCTTTCAGGTGCTGTCTCATGGAGAGGGAAGGGAACATATTTGCTGTGAACAATGTAAGCACGAAGACTAGATGCTGCTTAAAATAAACTCAAAGAAAACATTCACATCTCAGTCAGAAATGTCCATTTTAGTTTGCAAAAAGCTTTCCTTTATGAAAGGCTGCCTCATAATATGAGGTCTTGTTTAGAGTATCTTGCCATGAAAGAGAAAAGTAAGACTATGCACTATGTGATACGATAACCACATTGTCTATGACATTAAAAAAAAAAAAGAAAAAGAAAAACAACAACAACAACAAAAAAAAAAAACTCCATTCTGTGGTTCTGTTATCCACAAAGAGATTCCGTTCATGTTTGTGATTTTGCTCTACGCTTTTAGGTTTAAAAAAAGTAATTAAAAATCTCCTTTTGTTTAAGCCCAGAATTCTTTCTTCCCTTTTCCAAAATGAAAAGTGCTGAGTTCCCCTCCACTAAATTAGAAACCCTGTGCTGAGAAACAGTTAATATTCTATCCCACAGGATACTGTACATTCATTTTTTTACCTCATTGCACTGACAAAAAGTGTTTTGCATACCAAAATCTGAATGTTTGTGTCAATTGATGCCAGCAAAATCTGTGGGGCACCATTCAGGAGCATCATGCAAGCCACCCATCCAGGAAGGAACGTAACTGTGGAACAGCAACTCGTGCCTGATTCACACAGTATGCTCCTGTCAGAAACTAATCACACATTCAGTTTTCTTATGTGAAAATATAAACTCACAGCTTGGGAGATTCAAATGTTTACAAAATGAATGGTATGCAAAACCGGCACTAGAGACATGACTTCTGGATGCATACACTGGTAGGAAGCCCACTATTTACAGCTCACAAGGGAGAGTTAGGAGGTGCAGAAACAAAAACAATGAAGTCATCATGAATATTGTTCATTTCTGTAATACTGTAGTTGCATAATTAAGAACAGAAGCACGTGGAGTCTTTCCCTTTAAGGCTTGCTTTTAACTGCACCCAAAAATATCAGCTACAATTTGAGAAATAACAAGTTGAGCTTCATGATTTCATACTTCTTTTGAAAAGCACAATTACATAGCTTTTAAAAAAAAAAAGTTAAGGGAAAAAAAAAAAAAAAACCAAAACCAAAACCAGAATATATTGACTGCAATGTATTTAAATAGGAGAGATCCTTTATAGTAGTTTGGACACTAACACAACAAGTGATAATGTTTAAAAAAATAAACAACAGAAAATCTTTACCTTTGCAGTGGAAGGAATTATTCCTATAGACAACATTCGAGCTTGTCAAGTGACTAAGCAATTAAAACATTGGTCAAAAATACTTAAAAAGCTAATTTCAAAAAATGTCACTACAAAAGACTAGAAACACTCCTAAGATATTTGACTCATGAGAAAGGGCCAGGATGAACCTTTAAGAATATAACTCTAAAATGCTGGACAGTTGTGTGGAAGACGGGAAGAAGGCTCTGGCTCCAAAGTGCTTGCCATTGGCACTCTGATCTTCAACCATTTCTGCAGGATATTCAGTACTCTGCTGCTGCATGAAAGTGGTTGGGGACACATGTGGGCCTCCTCTACCTCAGCTCTGTGAAGACCCTTGAGTATTAGAGTAGAGGTATTAGTAGTAAGAGAAGCAAATAACACCTTTATGTTAAATTATTACAGCTTCCGAATACAGACTGAATGGCAGAAATGTTTTAACAGTTTTGGAGAACAGCAGCTACTGGAACTTTAAAAGCATTAAAACTAAGTACAACATGCATGGGGAAAAATTTTTCACCAATATACATATGTCTTGCAAGGCATTGTTTTACTTAATTGCACTTCTTGTTTATAATAATCTGATTAAATAGTTCAGTCTACCAGCCCTGACAAAAGAGCTTAATCCCCATTTTTCTCCAGACCTATTTTCCACCATCCTTAAGTACTACGAACCAATCTGTCTTGTGTATTGTAAGATACACTTCTCATTAATTTCTCTATTCATAGCACCTCGGAAAAAGACCTAAAACCCCAAGCACTACCTACCTCTTCTGAAAACACCAGGAACACAAAGGAGCATGTGATTAACAAAATCCTTATTGAAACAAAAGAGTAATATTTAGCCAACCTATGATAGAACCCTACTGAAGACTAATATTTGGGCAAGCTTTTAATTAATTAGTTGTGCCAATACAAAAGTTTATTTTAAAAATAAACTAAAGATGTTATCCCAAACAAAACCAAAACGTTTACTGCTAAGCAATAAAGAAAGATGGAGATGTGACAGATGGACATAAGTTCTTAAAAAATTTAAGCAATATCTGCTAAGGATGTTTGTTAAGTCCAATGACATTGACCATCCCTGCAAAAGTTCTCAGCTAGAAGTAGTAATTTGTATCAAATTATTTTTCTGTTCGTAACTGGTCTTCAGCAATTTCAATTATCCAAATATTTCATAATTTAATTTGCAGAACCATTCCTACAAATAATCTTTCATGATGGGATTATCGATGAACCTTTCATCTTCAGCATATAAGGCAAAAAAAATTAGCATTATAATTTAACTTGAATTGTGCATTGTATTATTTGTTATATTTATAAGCATAACCATTTAAATCTGGGTGTTCTGATTAAATACCCATCTGTAGAATTCATAATGTGATTTGGGCAAATATTTTCCATGTACATAAATCCCCTGCTCTATGCAGACATTTTTCATACAGTAAAATAGTCATAGAAAGCAAGCAAGAGAATGTTCTGAACTAAATGTTAAGCTTTTTTAAAAATATATTCTTTTGTTCCAGTGAGAGTGCATGAGTAGCTTTCTTGGGTACCTGTCTAGATTTATATTTTGGCAGCAAAGGCCAATGCCACAGGCTGATGGGACAGCAGCTCTGTAAGGATACTGCAAGTATATTCTGTACCATATCAGAAAAACCTCATCCTTCTAGGCATGAGAGGAGCCATGCTGTTTTAAATGGGACATACTGTGAGGCTTGGCAGTGACCATTATAGGTGACAACTGCATGAGAAGGGGTCAAAGCCAATAATTCAAAAGACTGATGAAACAAGGTTTGTTTCTAATAAGAACTCAAACCAGTAGCATGTGATCCTTCTAGACACCTTGTAGACAACTAGATGTTCTGACTGTCAGCAGGAGTTGATTGTAACTTTCAACACAGAGACTGTGAAAACACAGATCCAATTTCCCTTTTCTTTCCATAGCAACAAACAAAATTAGTGTTTATAAATACACCTTCAAAATTTCCAGACTTGTAGTGTACCTACAAAAAATAATTACAGGTCTAAATATTGTCTCCTACATTATGTGAAATCTAGTTTAGTTTACTCTGAAAATTTCCTTATTAGCTGCATCACAATTGAGTCTACTGAGCATTCTCCCTAATGTCACATGTGAAGAGGTTCTCAGCTTCCCATCACAAGCAATATAGATATGCAAATAGAATGTAATCCTCCATAATGAAAATTGCATTTGACTTTTCCAATTGATCTGGGAGAATCTTTGTTCAGTGCTGTGACAAAGGCATCCCAGTGTAAGCCTCATCCCCTGTTTAGGATGTCCTCTGTTCCTGCTGCAATCATTTCCATGGCAACTAATTTTCATGGCACAAATAGAAAGCAATGCAGGTTCAAGAGGTGAAAAATCAGAGGCAAACTGAGATAAACTTTTAAGAATTTAGAATCATACATCCATTCATCAGAAAACTGAGGGAAAAAAAATCAACAAGTTTTGTCCGTTTAAATCAAGCTTTCCTTCTATTATCTGTTTCTTGTAATACAGGACAACATTTTGTCAGGTAAAGTATGTTATCAATCTCTGAATGTGAAACATTGGGCACAGAATGGCAAGAAGGACAACTTCCATGCAGGAGTTCAAAACTGGATGTGGCCCAGCAGAGGGATGAGCCTTACCATCTGGTCAGTCCTACTGCAACCACTAGACAAGGTGGTGATTGTGCTTCTCATAGTACCTTACCAAATATTTACTCTTTTCCATGGCCACCAAAAAAATACCCAGGAGTAACAACTTATGCTGTAGTGGCAGCAGGCTCATTTCTAAAGAAAAAGTATTTTCCTGATGGGTTACACTTGAGCAAACTTGGTTAGAGGCATTGATTATGAAGCTTATACATTGCAGATATAATCGTTCCAAGAAATTCTCCACCTAAAACCCAACAAGGCTGAAGAAGACAGGATGATCTACACAAAAATCCAGAGAGATATTCAAAACTTGACTAGAAAAAAGCCCTGAGCAACATCCTCTACCTGGACTCACACTGAGAAGGAGATTGGACTAGGAACCCTCTGGAGGTCTCTTCCAAAACACACAATTTTGTGATTCTATGAATTTCAGTGCATTGATATTTTATAGGGTACAAATGTTATTTGTAAGCTGAGGTGCCAGGCCAAAGTGAGCTGAAGCTCATTCCCGCAGTGCTACATCAGTGCAGCAACTATAAAATGGGTTTAGCAGCAACTTTTAGTATAGAAACAATGACATACAGTTCTGTTGTGTGACCTATTTTGACAATTCCCTAGCTTAAGGAAATAAATTATTTCACTTTGGGTCTATATTAGACCATAGCCCCTTTAATGTGAATTAGGTATTTGCTTCACCTTTTCTTTTTCAGTAGAGAGAAGGTCAGGAAGCTGCATGTGACCATCTTCAGGGTAATATCATGTTTCTGGAAAATTCATCATGTTCAGATATTTGTGTTCACTGCNCCCCCCCCCCGCCCCCCCCAAAAAAAAAAAACGAAAAAGAAACCATCATAAGGGAAGAAGTGGTCAGGAATGCAGAATGCATCCACACAGGCAATTTTGTCATTTGCTGCGAGGGCCATTTTGTCATCTGCTATTAAGATCATGGTAACAGAGTTCCTGTAAGGACTGTGCTTCAGACTGCTTTAAAAATAAAAGCTCTGCAAATCCCCAGCTCCCCTAAAACAAACAAAACTCCAAACCCACAAAACTACCCAAAAGCTCAAGACAACAAAACAAATTTAGACTGTTTCAATCCACTCAGATAAGGTAATGTCATAGAAGTATAAATATCAGAAGCCATCATAACGATCGACATCTGAATCCAGTATTCAGTTTCTTGAGAAGTCAAGGTGCATTCCATAGTAAGAGCTGTTGTTTTGGCCATTAAGTCACAGAAGCTGTAAGAGGTCTGTGGTAGTGGGTTGGACTTGATGATCTTTGAGGTCTCTTCCAACCTTGCTATACTGTGATACTGTGATACTATAGTATGCTCCAAGACAGAAGCATTTCTCAACTGTCACTGCCAAAAAGTGTTTCCCTCTATTGTGCATCTTCCTTCATTGAACTGTCACATGAGAAAGCTGCTAGTGTGCAATGACATTTGACTGAGCACATCACCTAAGTGAATCTATTTACCTCCAAATTTAACAGCTTTCTTAAATGCACAAAGACAAATTTAATAAACCTTGAATAGGAGTTAATTACGATACAGTGAGGTAAGAGTTTGGGCAACTCAGATTTGAAAAAAAAATTGGGAGGATATTAATTCTCAAAGGATCCTAATTTTCATTTTGGCATACAGAAGAGTATGCTGGCACAAAATAAGGCAATATAAACATAGACCACATCTATTTAAAGCACAGCTACATGTAAACTTTGGAGTAGAGGAAGTAGCACCCTAGAAAGTGCAGGCACAGCACACATTTAGATATAATTCCAATTAAAGTCTAAGAAGAAAAGGAAAAATAAGTCTAGCAGCAAACTGATTCATCCATTACTGAGAAACTGGATGACAAATCTTTAATCTCCAAATAGTTGTGACCAAAACTCATTAAGTGATGACAATTCCTAGTAAATCAACAGAAAAATCTGACTTTTAATCTCATTAGGGAAAGCATCAGATAACAGAGAGCCTCAATATAGCATCTTAAAATGCCTCACTCACAAAGTTTAAGTAGAAATAAATCAACAAAGCATTCAGAAGCACTTTTAAATTTTGTTTTGACATTAAAATAATTGAATCTGAGCATTTTTAAAAAGCCATTAAAATTGAAATTAACAGCACATTTTAAAAATAAAAGTATTTAAACTCAGGTTGATAAAATATTGTTAAATATTTTTTAATCATCTGCAGGAAAATATACTGCTGTGTGCTGGTTTAAGGCTAATTGGAATATTTTAATAGATAAAATTATATTATAGGCTGTGAAAAGGAAACAATGGTGATGTCTACTTCACTCATAGGCTTGCTGTGATGTTTAGGAATAAGTACTCAAAACAAAAGATAAGTCAGTCGGGCTGGTCACGGGCTCTGGGATACACTGTCTGGGGCTATCCTGCAACTTCTGGCTTCTTCTCTCCGACAAATTAATTTCACTAATCACTTTTCTTCTAACTCCTCCTCTGGCCGATCCTCAAAACCTTGGGGTAAGGTATAGGGGTGGGGAGAAGGTGGAAAGGGTGGTTGGGAGCCCCTCCTGGGGTCTCTGATTTCTGGGAGGGGTATTGTGTTTCTGTATTACCTTTACCTTGTATATTTCTGTAAATATTCCTGTATATAGTGTATATATTTGCTTGTA
>WBNM01010440.1:21299-39068 GCA_013399055.1 Ramphastos sulfuratus | reverse complement strand
TAGGCACGATCCCAAGCACAAATACAGGCTGGGTGGGGAATGGCTGGAGAGCAGCCCTGAGGAGAAGGACCTTGGGGTCTGGGTTGAAGAAAAGCTCAACATGAGCCTGCAGTGTGCACATGCAGCCCAGACAGTAACCAAGTCCTGAGCTGCATCAAGAGAAGTGTGGCCAGCAGGGCAAGGGAGGTGATTCTACCCCTTTACTCTGCTCTCGTCAGACACCACCTGGAGTACTGTGTGCAGTTCTGGAGCCCCCAGCACAGGAAGGACATGGAAGTGTTGGAGCGGGTCCAGAGGAGGGCCACAAAGATGATCAGAGGGCTGGAGCAGCTCTCCTATGAGAACAGGCTACAAGAGTTGGGGCTCTTCAGCCTGGAGAAGAGAAGGTTTCCAGGACACCTTATAGTAGCCTTCCAGTATCTGAAGGGGGCCTACAGGAAAGCTGGGGAGGGATTATTTACAAGGTCTTGTAATGACATGAGGAAGAGCAATGGATTTAAACTGTCAGAGGGGACATTTAAACTAGATGTTAGGAAAGGGTTCTTTACAGTGAGGGTGGTGAGACACTGGAACAGGTTGCCCAAGGAGGTTGTGGATGCTCCCTCTCTGGAGGTGTTCAAGACTAGATTGGATGAGGCCTTGAGCAACCTGTTCTAGTAGGAGATGTCTCTGCCTATGGCAGAGGGTTGGAACTAGATGATCTTTGAGGTCACTTCCAACCTTTGAAGCAGACAGAAACAAACAAAAAAATGCCTATGTTCAAATAACAGACCCAGTAATAAGCAATTGGTTTGTATCTACTGCAAAATGCTATGCTGTACACAAAAAAAAAAAAAAAAAAAAAGGGCATGTGGCAGTGTAACTGCAGAATCTACTGATTGTCTTGTCATCTTTGAAACTGTCGTCCTTGACTATGTTATTTAAGTAAATAAAGACATAAATTATTATGAATTCACAACTGTCTGTTACGGAAAACACCTACATACAATTATATTTCAATATTAACTCAGCACTGAGTTTCAGGAGACCAAAAAAAGCAATTATTGAAACAGTTTTTTCCAACATCTTAAACATGAGCTTTTACACTAAATCCTTTTCAGGGAAATTTTGAAGCCTTGTTTTGATTGCCTAATTGACTCTATTGTCATTCATTGGCTTCATACACTCAAAAAGATCTAATAAGCTGGTGCCAAAAGTAAAATTCTAGGCACAATCTTTCTTTACTTTTCTGTTTATGTGTCTCTCATTGCTTTGCAAGAAAAGGTTCAAGTGTCTTTTGGTGATTGGATAAAGTGGCTGGTTGTATGAAAGGTAGAGTGAAAGGATGGAGGCAAAATGTTTCTACTAGTGTCTGGAAAGGAGCATTAAATGTGGATACTTGTATTTTGGCATTCTCTGCTTAACATATGCCAGTTAAAAGGAACACTTGTCAAAGATATGTTTCATTTTACTCAGTGCTCCTCCCAAAAAAATCTTATATGTATCAAGATCTCTCCAACAGGAAGAACTGTCTAAAATTCCTTAAAAATTACATCAATTTTTAAAGCAGTACTGAAACTAAATCCATTAATTTAAAACAGCCAGTATATTACAATATCTGAATGCCATTTGGATTCTTTTTTGCTGGCTGGTAGATAGGAAAAATGAGAATGGCTTAACAAGCCGCATTGGACCATTCTTCCCTTGACCATAAAGTTCAAAACACCGATTTTGTCAGTCATCTACAATTCAGAAAAGATTCACATATTGGTTCATGGGTATTTTTAATAAACCCATCCCTCAGTAACAGATACATTCCATGTCCTACTTTCTCATAACGTTGCCTGAAGGAAAATAAAAAGGTCCCCTGAAGGGACCTTCACACTAGCCCTCCCTTTCAGTTCCTTCCTGAATGCATATTCTCTCACACATCCCCTGTAGGACATGTTTTTATACTAGAATAAGAAGACTGGTAAGGTCCTCCCTTTTCCACTAGATTGCACTGGTAACTTTTTATTTCACAGTACTTTCTGCTGGGTCGAATTACATTTCAGGATACCTGTGCTGGGCAATCATCACTGCTTTTCAGACAAATTAAATATCGCTGATCTTGTATCTACAGCCAAGTTTTGTGTTCTGACTTTCTCATTTTAATTAGCAACTCTGTATTTAGATAGTCTATACCAATCCTAAATCTCCATATTTTTTTCCCTTCAGTTTGCAGTATATGCTCTGTGCAGAGAACCTTATCACTACAGGTGGGAAGGTAGCACATACTGGGGTATTCAGAGCACAGGCAGATGTGTAGGCCTCATTACTACTGCTCTTCACCCTATATATTTGTTCTAATGACCATGACATTTAACAAGGTACAGGAAAAAATTTCATTGGTGTGCAGCCTCTAACTGCTCATCAATATTCTGCAGTCTGAGAGACCTTGGTTTAGCTTTCAACACTTTGTTCACCTCCTTCGGGCCATTATAACCCATACGTTGAATCGAATGCACAAAAGCCTCAGTCGTGACCACACTCCGCTTTTTCTTGTTGTTGTGCCCATGACCCAAACAGCAGTAAGAATAACCTCTGGTACAAACATCTATTATGTGTATCCTGTATGCTTTAAATAGTCTCTTGACCAGTCAATAAATCATACTTGAGTCAAAGGAGAAACAGAATGTAGAGGAAACTTACAGAAATACCACACTTTCCTCTTCAGAGGCAGACAATGAGCTGGGTTCATTCTGATACTTCCACAAATGGCAATTAATATGTAAAGCCACAGTGGCTAAGCCAAGTAAAAGGTCAGATGGCTTTGGAAAGAAGATGATGATGATGAAAGAGGATTTTAAAAAAAGAAAAAGGGAAGCCAGGTGAAAGACATCAAAATGTCACTGGAAAGCAGAACATAATATGTAGAAGTATAACTTGGATAGCAGGCACAATGCAGCCCTAGTACACAAGGTAGGGGGTAATCCTGGCACTGCATCCTGAGACCTGCTGTGATAAATTTCAGCACAGCAAAACTAGATTTGCTTAAAATGTACTGTGAGGTGGAAACAAAATCATTTTGAGAATACCAATGGCCTAGAGTTATTGCAGTTCCATAAACTAAATCAGCACAGCAATGTAATCTCACACCCTGTCCTTCGATTAAATTAAGTTCTGTGAATTGAGATCTTACATTAATGCCCAATTCATTCACAATTAACATCATAATGAAAGGAGTCAGCTGATTATGTGACCTATCTGGACTTCTGCAAGACCTTTGACATGGTCCCCCACAACATCCTACTGGTCAAGTTGGAGAGATACGTATGTGATGGGTGGACTGTTCAGTGGATAAGGAATTGGCTGGATGGTCACATCCCGAGGGCAGTGCTCAATGGTTTGAAGTCCAGATGGAGAACAATGATGAGTGATGTCCCTCAGGGGTCCATACCGGGACCTGTGCTGTTCGATATTTTTACCGACAGACAATGGGATTGAGTGCACCATCAGCAAGTTTGCAGATGACACCAAGCTGAGTGGTGCTGTTGATATGCCAAAGGAACAGGATGTCATCCAGAGAGACCTGGACAAGCTGGAGAGGTGGGCCCAGGTAAACCTCATGAGGTTCAACAAGAGTGAATGCAGGGTTCTGCATCTGGGATGGAACGATCCTAACTATCAATACAGACTTGGGGACNTAGCTTTCAACACTTTGTTCACCTCCTTCGGGCCATTATAACCCATACGTTGAATCGAATGCACAAAAGCCTCAGTCGTGACCACACTCCGCTTTTTCTTGTTGTTGTGCCCATGACCCAAACAGCAGTAAGAATAACCTCTGGTACAAACATCTATTATGTGTATCCTGTATGCTTTAAATAGTCTCTTGACCAGTCAATAAATCATACTTGAGTCAAAGGAGAAACAGAATGTAGAGGAAACTTACAGAAATACCACACTTTCCTCTTCAGAGGCAGACAATGAGCTGGGTTCATTCTGATACTTCCACAAATGGCAATTAATATGTAAAGCCACAGTGGCTAAGCCAAGTAAAAGGTCAGATGGCTTTGGAAAGAAGATGATGATGATGAAAGAGGATTTTAAAAAAAGAAAAAGGGAAGCCAGGTGAAAGACATCAAAATGTCACTGGAAAGCAGAACATAATATGTAGAAGTATAACTTGGATAGCAGGCACAATGCAGCCCTAGTACACAAGGTAGGGGGTAATCCTGGCACTGCATCCTGAGACCTGCTGTGATAAATTTCAGCACAGCAAAACTAGATTTGCTTAAAATGTACTGTGAGGTGGAAACAAAATCATTTTGAGAATACCAATGGCCTAGAGTTATTGCAGTTCCATAAACTAAATCAGCACAGCAATGTAATCTCACACCCTGTCCTTCGATTAAATTAAGTTCTGTGAATTGAGATCTTACATTAATGCCCAATTCATTCACAATTAACATCATAATGAAAGGAGTCAGCTGATTATGTGACCTATCTGGACTTCTGCAAGACCTTTGACATGGTCCCCCACAACATCCTACTGGTCAAGTTGGAGAGATACGTATGTGATGGGTGGACTGTTCAGTGGATAAGGAATTGGCTGGATGGTCACATCCCGAGGGCAGTGCTCAATGGTTTGAAGTCCAGATGGAGAACAATGATGAGTGATGTCCCTCAGGGGTCCATACCGGGACCTGTGCTGTTCGATATTTTTACCGACAGACAATGGGATTGAGTGCACCATCAGCAAGTTTGCAGATGACACCAAGCTGAGTGGTGCTGTTGATATGCCAAAGGAACAGGATGTCATCCAGAGAGACCTGGACAAGCTGGAGAGGTGGGCCCAGGTAAACCTCATGAGGTTCAACAAGAGTGAATGCAGGGTTCTGCATCTGGGATGGAACGATCCTAACTATCAATACAGACTTGGGGACGAGGTGATAGAAAGCAGTCCTGTGGAAAAGAATTTGGGGGTGCTGATGGACAAGAACCTGGCCATGAGCAGCACAGAAGGCAAATCACATCCTGGGCTGCATCAAAAAATGCATTGCCAGCACATCTAGAGAGGTGACTCCACCACTTTGCTCTGGGGAGATCTCACCTGAAGTACTGTGCCCAGCTCTGGACCCCTCAATATAGGAAGGACTCTGGAGCCACTCCATCAGGTCCATGGAGTGCCACAAAAATGATCAGGGGGTTGGAGCACTTCTGCTACAAAGACAGGCTGAGATTGCTGGGATTGTTCAGCCCGGAGAAGAGAAGGATCCAGAGAGAGCTAATATCAGCCTTCCAGTACCTGAAGGGGACCTACAAGAAGGATGGAGAGAGACTGTTTACAAAGGTCTGTGGTGATAGGACAAGGGGCAATGGCTTCAAACTAGAGAAGGGCAGATTTAGATTGGATGTTAGGAACAGGTTCTTTACCATAAGGGAAATGGAACACTTGAACAGGTTGCCTGGGGAGGTGGTTGTGGCTTCATCTCTGGAGAGTCTCAACAGGGCTCTGCTCCTTTTCAACCCAGACCATTCTACAATTCTATGACTCCACCTGGAAAGCTATAGTTAGGATACATCATCCTCCTTTACTATAAAAGATAAATTAAGAAAATCCTTTTGATCTAAAGTCAAATCATGGCAAAAATAAGGTCTCAAGATAAACGCTAAGCAAAACTTTATTATTGCAGACTAGCAAGTGAAGATTTTTTCCAATAGGACCATCTGGTTTGGAGTGGTGAAGGGGCAGGCTGGTTTTTCACTCTGGGACAGTGTTCGTACGGAGTCAACTAACTTTCACCAAAAATAACGTCCAGCCATCTTAATGGATCAAATAATGTAACTGATACAGGGTTTACAAGCAACAGAAGACAATTTTTAGGCACTGTACTGAATCTTATCTAGACTGCAGATTGCTGCATTAAATATTTTTTATTCTAAGTACATTATTAGAGAGTACTTCAATGCCCTTAATTTAAGAAAACACCTTCCTGCTTTCTATTGTCAAAATTCAGTCCAGATGAGTGGCTGAGAGTTAAGAATCATCCTAGCAATAATCTGTGGCCACACAGAGCAGCTATTCACCAGCATACCCTATGTAAGTGTTATCTCTTGTCTGTCTGCTCTGACACCAGTTCATGACCACATCACAGTGAGTTACTTGATTTTTATTAAAAGATGTTTGTTGCTTTAGAGGTGACCTTCCCGAATTCATGGTCCAAAAGACAGTCACAAGCAATTTTCTTTGTCAGAACAAGTTACTAGCTGCAAAAATCTAACTGAAAGAGTACTTGCCCTATTCTCTAGTTCTCTGGATGTGTAAAACTTGCTACATGCTTACTTTTCAGCATTCAAGTTCCTTACATGCATTCTCTAAACCAAGTAACAAGCTATTTTACACCTTGTTCAAGAAGCAGGGAATGTGACATACAAGTCCCTTGCAGGGCTGTATCCAGCAGGTGTTCCAAGGCCACTGGAAGGAGACAGGAAGAATCCCAGCCATTTTAACCTACAATTTTTCATAACTGCACAGGATGCAGGTACTAGGAACACTCTGCCACAGTAATTGCTGTTTCCTGAATGCCACAAAAGCTCATTTTCCTCCCGAGGTCCTAGAAAATGTTTATGCCAAGCATTTCACAGAATGATAGAAATATAGTGATATGGAGATACCTCAAGGGCTCCTAAGATATAATCATATGAAAGTGAAATCCATTCCTTAGTCATCGGGTACAAATGAGCCTTTTCATACACAAGATATAAGCAACACAGAGATTATGTATCAACCTGATAAGTAGGGAACAAGGAAAACTAGGCATGAAAAGACCATGTGATGGCAAACAGCATTGTCACTCTGAAGTTCCTTCTCTTTTATGACTTTTCTGTCTATTTTAAAATAGATACTTTTCTTATCTAGTAAGGTCATGGTATAGCTCACATACAACTTGTATAATCTGTGAACAAGGACACAGGGCATGCTGCTTCACAAACTGAAGGTTAATTTGGACTGAGGTAATATGATGGGGAGTATTAATAATGTGAGATTTTTTAAATCAAAATTAATATTGTTTATTGATTTTGATATTCAGGACTCCTGCCACCCACCAAGTAATTTTTAATAATAGGTTCTTCACAACGGTCATGAAAACATTACACCGATGAGAATGAATCTAGAACACTTAAGAAATAAGTAGCAATAATACAATAAACATTAAACTGTCAGAACTAGAGAGAAGTTCTTACAGTCAATCATACTGCTTGCCTACTAGAGGGACTTGAGAAGCTCCTTTCTGCTTACAACAGAAGGCACTTGGAATTAGAGAATTTACAGAGTTTTGCTAAAGAGGCTTTTGAGTATTTACTCACCAAAATTGTATCTTTGGATTCCCAGGACTAACTACAGCTTCCAGACAGTACCCAAACAATTGGAGGAAGTCCTGTTGGTGTCTTGTCAGCTGTTGAGGCTTCTGATCTTCCCAGGCTCTTGACAGGGGTGCTGGGAGAGAAGCAGACAATCTCTGACCTGATCCTAGTTCCTCTTGGCTCCAGACATGGCACAGAGACTTGTGGGTGTAGTCAGGATGTCTTGTGGATGTGCAGACTTGGCACAATGTCACGCCAGCTAAGCAAGTCTATCGTGTGAAGGCATTTAAGGCCTATTCCTGGTAAAGTCGAGGTAGTTTCCAGGCAGACAAACCCAAAGCATCAGGGCTTGTTATTATGCAGCAGGGCTAGCTTATAGCTTAGCAGACATAATGCTGCAGAGCATGGTAGGATGCAATAAGGCAGAGAGGCAATGAGGTAGAGCACTGCCAGGAGCAGAGAGCACATTAAGGCAAAAGGAAAGGCAGAAGCACCTTGTTGTTACCTGCTCATTTCTTTTTGTCATACAGCCCGGGAATAATGGGCCTTTGGCCACAGGTCAGCCAATCAGAATGGCACTTTGCCAAGATTAACCATACTAGGTGAAGTCAAGGCTTACTTTTACCTTTTTAGGGCAGAATACAAACAAGTGTATAAACATGTGCGGGTACCCTGTAAACAAGTTTGGACAGACATGGAGGCACCAGGCCCTTTGTTTTCCTTTCCTGTGGTTGATTCTCCCATCAGCAGAAGGAGAGAGAGAGAGCAGAAAAACATGTCTGGGCAAGCCAGGACATGTTTAGGCCTAATTTGGCCTTTTTTGGCCTTCTACGACAGGTAAATGAAAGCAACGCTGCTAATACAGAGTTTTGGGTTTATTAAAATAATGTCATTCTTAAGAGCACATCCCAAAAAAAAAAAGGCTAGAAGCACAAAAATAACAGTTAAGGCACTGCCAGTATAGGCAATTTTATACAGAATATCATAACCTGCTTTTTAAAAAAACAACTATGAGTGCGGAAACAGATGGATCGCCTGTAAATAGGAAAAATTAGAACCAGAGGGGGGAAGAAAAAGGAATTATGACCAGAGTGTAGCCTGAAAGAGGAGAAAATGGTACAGATTTTTCTTTCTTTAATCAGTCTCATGAATTCTGAAAATTTTCTTTCAGCAAGTAATAAAGCCAAAAATTACCATCTGAGGTTTTAACAGAGAGGATGTACCAAACCAAAGCAGGGGAAAAGCAGAATCACAAAGGACTCAAGGTTTGTAACTGATAGTAAATACGAATGTACATTCAGTTTCCTGCAGAAGCAGCACTTTGGGGTTTTACAGAACCTGTTGACAGCCCTAAAGCATCCTGCAGGCATGTGAATGTTTAGTATATGCTGGAGAACTTTGTCCATGACATGCTCCCTGGTTCAGATATTTCTGACCCCAATGGACAGAGACGTGCATATAATCTCTACCTAAGTAAGAGCTTCTAACCCTTGTTTCCTCAAAGGAAAGTAGTTCACATGCATCAAACCTTTTTTAACTGAACAGGTAGGCAACTAGTCGACAAGCAGGGTATGTCCTTCAAATCTGCACTATTGAGTTGGACCAAAACATCGATAGCAGTAAAGCCTCAGGCAGTTGGACTTGCACATCACAGAAGGCTTGTTATCCATGTTAGTGAGATTTCATGCTGACAAAATTGCCTCTGTCCCTGAATGAACACATGAATAAGAATGATTGGCTGAGAGGACTTCTCTCACTGTATTCTGAAAAATCCACCTTTTTATGACAGTTTCAAAAATTCTCATTTATACTGTAAATTTTTTTTTCTCCTTTTTCCTCAAGCCCAGTGCAGTTAGTGGCCTCTTACTAATGTCTTTAGCTACACTGCTGAAGGAACTATATGAATGAAAGCACCCATTACACAGTCATCCTACATCAACATAACATGTGAAATTGTGGCTGGATAAAACAGTAAAGCTCTCCATCCCACAGTGTCATAATTTCTGCTACTTTGCTGTTAATGTTATGGTTCTGCAAGTTTCTGCACCAAGCCTTGGTAGACTTCGAGCACTTTTCCTCTAATATACAATAATCTAGAGAGTAGAAACTAAAGTATGCAAAGATTTTTTTCAAAAATCTTCTAAGGAGTCACTATATTTTCCACCATTAGCAAACGCAAGAGAACCTAAATTTAGTCTCACAGCTGCTCGGTACTGCTGAAAACAGTATGGGTTTATCCCCCTTCCAATACAATTTCTAAAGCTTTTATTTCTAAGTAATATATTGGAGCATGGCAGGGAGCAGGGAGGAGCTGGTTTAAACTCTGTTGCTCTGAGAGATTACACTGCCTTTAGCACAAGGCGCTGTGTATGGAAAACATGTTCTGTATTTCTGCAAACTAGTAATAGGGTGGTCTGCCCAGTTGGAACAATGGCTTACAAAGCCATTTTACAGCAGGTAGGAAGTTACTCTGTATCACCAATGCGACACTGTTCCAGATTCCAAATTCCTTCCTTCTACCCACCTCCTGCCATCATGGGTTTGAATGGTGAGGAGAAAGTGGCACAAAAACTGCTTTGNCTTACAGCATCAGAAGGCAGCTGAGCCACAGAGAAATCCAGCAAGGGATCTTCACGAATACCTATCTCACCTTTGTGAGTAAAGCCTGATGGTCCCTTAATTCTCTGCTCAGCCTGATTGATAGTGGGGTAAAGCTGTGTTTATAGCTTAGCCTTTTCCATTTCCTGACTTTCTAAATCTCTAAATTTGTCCATAACATCCTGTTGAAGAATTCCCGATTGAATTAGAACCTGTAAATATATCTAAACTAATTTTGTATATAGTTTGGGGGTGGGGCTTTCAGGAAAATAATTCTATTGTTATAATTCCTGACTTGGCCACATTAATTCCCTGCCTCGACGACAAACACATATGCCCATTAAGCATCATCTGGGCATCCAAATGACTGCTGAAACTATGGCAGCTTTCCAAGACGAAAACCACTGTATAAATCACAATTTCAGCACCAAGTTTTTCTCAATCATTTAGTTGAACTATTTCTCATTGTATACCTTATATGAGCATCTGAGCACTTGGGTAAGGCTTGCTGAATGAATTCCAAGGTAGAATCACAAAGCAAAAACAACGGAAAGGACACTAACTATTATTGACTTCCCCCTCCTGCCTTCCCCCCAAACTCAAAAGGATCAATACTTTGCTTAATGGATATTGCTTTAAGAAACAAATCTACAATCAGACATAAAAGACAAGAAAATAATATTGTTTCAATACAGATGATCTTTGTTCTTATTTCTGAAAGAAAAGTATTTGGATATAATGCAGTAATCAAAAGAGCAAATAAAGACGTATGTCACAGTAGAGGGAAAACAAAGCATTTGATGAAAAGTGACATGCTGTAGATACATTTCACTTTTAGCTCACTCTTCTTTCCTCTCATCTATCTGCTGACAAATGTTTGAAATAAATGGCAAAATATACACTTTACTAAGACAATTGTTTCTGGCTGGCTTTTCCACCAGTAATATCTATATGATTTATGTCAAGTTCATGTTTGGAGTAACATTGAAAAGGATCCATGGGGAAGTCCTACCCTTTATATTAACTGATCAGGTCAAAGTATCAAAAACTATTTTTCCAGTATGCTTCAGGATATTACCTGGTAGGAAATGCACTTTTGGCAATTAGACTGGTAGTAGTGGTGCTGAATCAGTTACACCTTCGTATTTCCCATGTCCTTCTACTGCAGAAGCCGTCCTCAAAATTTATGTACAGTTAAAGAAGTGACAAAGTAATACAGTTTTATAATTAATACCTTTACCCAGAAATCCAGATTAGAATTTAACCATTCTACACTCCTGTCACCTTTGCTACCTTAACTCAGTCTAGCATAATAACAACATATGCATTTAAAGTGGTATCTGTCAGCTCTCATCTCTCAGAAGTGGAAGAGCCTGTTGGCTTGCTGCAGTCTCACCTCAAATCAAGGATATGATGTCCTTCTAGGGGACATAGTCATTACATAACTTCATCTTGAAGGCTTTCTCATCCCTAATCCAATCATTGTAAAACAAAGGGAATGAAAAGTCAAGAGTTGAGCTGAAAACGTTCATGTGGTCCTTTAATAAGTGGAAGCAGACAAAAGTGTTTCTAGCTCCTGACCACAATATCAGAGACTGAAGCAAACTTCTAATGCACTGATCCTTAAGGTTTGGAGTTTACTATAGCAGCACTATGCAAACATAGCAAGGTAGGAAAAGACAGTAATCATTCGGCCTTACAATCTACAGTGGAAAAAGTGGAGTTACTAGCTGTAGGACACACAGGCAGTCAATGCTGAAATCCAGATGAAAATTCAATGGTCTTAGTCTGTGTCCAGTTTAGTCTAGCACTTTGTCAGAAAGACACGTGAGACTGCTCCACCAAAAATCTGTGCAACAAGACTATCCGATTCAATAGAGAAGCCTTTACTTTGAAGATAATTGCAGAACTACTTTGTTTTGTTTTCCTATGTAAATCTGCCATATGGGCCTCAGCTACAGCAATGAGAGGAAAAGTTGAGAAGTTTGATAATTCTTGGTTTTAGAAAGAGATTATGGTCTGGCAGCTGGCAAGTATGAAGCAGAAAAATTCAATCTACTGTGCCCAGCTGCACTGTGGAAGTAGAATGAGCCAAAACAGACTCTGCAGATGGAAAGCTAGCTCAAGAATTGGCAAAACTGCTCAGGTACAGAATGTCACATAAGATTAAGAAAAAGAAACCAGAAAATTAAAGAGGCCTTTTAACAAGGTGGAAGCAGGTTGAGACATGAAAGTGCAATAATGTCTTATGTAAACAAAATGTGGGGACGTAAAAGAAGATTATCTTGGTAAGGAAATTACCTCTTTGTATGACTATGAATAGTCATTAGAAATTCATTAGAGTCTAAGAGAAAATACACTCCATAGCTTTACTGTCTAAGTAATCTTCATAACTGTGTTTCAGCCAGGTAGAACTGCAGAAAAAGCAGCAATACTTTTTGATCCCTAAAAATTCTGCATTTTTAAACAGAAGACACAACAAATCAGCAAACTAAAGACAAGGCCTTGTTCAAGGACATAAAAGTCAAGGTGACTTGGGATGATGACCATGTTAAGATGGTATTTTTTTGTGACACGTACATGAAAATATGAATATATGTATGTATATTTTAAAATAAAAATGGATACTTCTGTACACACAAACACAGAGTAACTGAACTGCTGCTTTATTTTATTCTAGTCTCATATAGCTGTAATGACCATGATATTGATATAGTCAATCCTAAAAATGCAGTACACTGGAAACAGGAAAATTAGATTTTCAACTTGCAAATAATTAGCCAAACCTTGCGCCCATTTGAATTAGAACATAGAACATAGCCAGGGAACAAAAAACCACAATGCCTTGCAAAGAATATCATCTTGATCAATTACCAAGACATTCAGTCTTAAAAAAACAAGAGTTCTTGACCCACTGCCACTGAATTTGTGATTGAAACAGGTTATTAACACATGTAGAACACTGCGTGGAGCAAGCATAAATTTTCATGTGACATCAGGTAGCTAGCTTAGTGGCAAAAATTGCTTTCAATGTACTACGAATGTCTAAAAGAATCCAAACCAAACCTTGGGGGAGTTTCACCAAATCTTACATGCTTGTATATTTCTTAGCTGTTAACTGGGATTCTGCATTTTAGTGTTTATAGAGAGTGAGATACTATTCAATTGTTTGGGCAGAAGGCATGTTTTCAGAGTTCCAGACAGACAAAAATCAAAGACAATTGGACCTCAAGCTACTGGAAAATAATTTTGGCTTGTGATAGTTTTTAGTGCCACTTTAAAACCCAAACAATTCTTTTGAAATTCATTCCAATTCAAAATTAAATGATTGCTCCGACAGAAAGCAATGAAGCATCTCTACTGTAATGATATTTGTCCTTACACCCAGAGAAGATTGATCTTTAAACTTCCAAATCAATTCTGCCACCCAGAAATTGCTTTATAAAAAACTAGAACTTTGGCTTACTAAGAAGAAGCCAATCCTCCAACTGCTATGAAATCTCTAAATTGCTGGTCTGATCTAATAATATAAAGTCAATAATATGTTTATCTGCATTTATAGGTATTTGCATTGTACCGAGACATACCTGCTTAACACAGGGACTACAAAATAATCTCTGCCCTGAGATGAACATTATTCTGAAATACATTTCATACCCATGAAAGTACACAGATAAAACAAAAGCTAAATGGGTAATACACTTGTAAAGTAAAACAAAGGTCTCTTACCTTTACAGACATTTCACTAAATTGACAAAATGAACTGAAAACTTTCTTTGATGAAATTACTAGTAACTGCTTTATCTGCTGCTCTTTGTGGATGAGTTTCATTTTGTTGTAGAATAATCCATTAAATTTAAAGGACAAAAGTGCTGGTTCGTTAAATAGCTAAGGAGGTTACAATACTTCCTCCAAATCACATGTGTTCCTGTTAAACTGATCTACAGAAAATACTGTGGTCGAGGCAAAATACAATCATTATAAAGGAAACAACAAACAGGAGGTAATTTTTAAGACTTCTAACAACTTTCTAGAAGTGCAAGTAACTTTCTTCATCTCCTGAACATCAATCTGGGAAGGTTCTCTGCCTGAGCTTATTCGCTATCAGGTTTCAATTATTTTGCTTGCCTGTAACCCTAATCAGAAGGATATTCAGTAATAAAGATAAATTAATAAATTTCACAAAATATATTTTCCCTAATGGACCTCTACTTATTCAGCATAATATAAGGGAAAGCCATAGCGTATAAGCTTTTGAAAGCTTACATAAAGGAATTTCTCAAGTGAGCTTGCTCTATTAAGTCTCTGAGAACTAAGCTTTCCTCATCATAGGAACTGTTTTGTGGAAAACATACAGGTGCAGGAAGTGAAAAAAAATGCAAAAGCACTTCTGATGGCACATCTGCAATACAAGTTTCTGGTTATGGTACAGTACTCTAACTCCACAGATATGCTACATTATCTACTATTTCCTGGCTGCAATAATATCAAGTGAGAGGAATCAAGTGAGAGGTTTGTTTTATTCCCTCTACCCATCATCAGAAAAATCCATGGCAAGGAGTAGCTTGCTTAAATTCAAAATTCACTCAACCAGCTCTTTTCTGCTCTGTTAGCTGTCAGACTACAGCAATAACAAAAAAAAAAAAAAAAAGAAATGTGGCATTCCATCAGTCTGCTGTATGAAGAGCCCGCTGGGTTCTTCAGGGCTATTCTCTCATGTGCTCCATGCTGTAGTACACATGAAGAAAACAATCTATTTCCCTAGAAGTAAAAGCTCATAGTGTTCCTCTGGTAAACTGCATGTTTCTCAACAGTAAGGTAGCTCATGCTGCACAACTTCTGTAAATGCCTTACAACATGGATTTTGGGATAAGGACTGTATCTCATACTCTCATAACACTTTACTCAGTTCAGTACAAAAAAACAAAACAAAACAAAACACTTTTAGTATCCATGTAATATTACATCAGTTTTCACTCTCCAAAACTTTTATTGTTGTACTTGACTCTAAGCTTAGACAAGCTTATACTTTCTTATGGTAGTGTAAAGGTTACAAGAATCTAGTGACTGCATTCATTTTCAGAAGAGCTGACAAACACCTGTATTTGCCCTAGAAATCAGCAGGAGCTACAGAAAAGGAGTTTGTTTTCTGAAATAAATTTGACCTCTGCATAACGCTATTACTGCTCCAGGAGTGCCAAATGACACTAAACCCCAATGAATTAGGTGCTCAGAGAATGTTCTTTATGCAGGTGAATCAGCAGGAGGCAAAGAAGTCCTGCAATGGTTCTTGTACTATCATTCTTCCTCATTAGTTACAGCTTTTTACATATTTCAGCTTCCAGTTGTACAAATCATATTCAAGCCCAACATGTTAATGAAAGTGTTTGTTTAAGTGCCTTTCTACAAAGATGAAATTAAAAATTCTCCTATCAAAAAAATTACAAAGCCTCTAATCCTCACCACTAACCTAAGGTTAGTATAAAAGCTTAGTTTAAGAAAATTACTGCATGTGTTAATCAGCCAACACTTCATAAAGACAGATGCTTCTGTTTATGTTGGTCTATTATCAAATCCTTTAGCATCTGAATAATTCTTACGCCTATTCTAAAACTTCATTAACATAAATTTCTTCTGTATTATTCTCCCTTCCGTGACAAATAGTACAAGCATTTGGTTAGTTAGTTTATCCTCCTTGGCCTTCAGAATCATGGTATTTTGTGCATTTCCTGTATCTTTTATTCAGCTGTAGTGGTCGAAAATGAGGAGTAATTACACCACGTGCGTGAAAAATCAAATGCTGTATAAGAACTAATTCCACAGTCTTGAAACTCCTCCAGGAAATTCTTTGCTGTAACTGGTGTTTTATTCAACATATGTTGTCTGCTAGTCAGAGCTTTCTAGAGAGACTCATGCAAACTGAATGTAAATCACAGAATCAGGGACTGGTTGAGCTTGGGTGAAACCTTGGGGGGGTCATCTGGTCTAACACTGCACTTAGCAGGAGTATCTAAAGCTAGCTGTGCAGGACCATATACAGATTACTTTTGAATATTTCCAATCATGGAGACTCTGCCACTTCTCTGAGAAACTTGTACCACCACTTGGTCACCCTCACAATAAGTGTTTCCTGATGTTCAGACAAAATCTCTGTGTTTCACTCTGTGCCCATTGACTCTAGTCCTGTCACTGGGCATCACTGAAAAGAGTCTGTCTTTATTTTTGTTTTGCACCTTCCCTTCAGGTACTTATATACTCTGATGAGATCGCCCTCTAATCCTTCTCTTCTCCAGGTTGAATAGTCACAACTCTCTCAGCCTCTCCTCAGATGAGACATGCTCTAGTCCCTTAATAATCTTTGTGGCACTTCATTATGCTTTCTCCAGTATATCTATGTCTTGCACCGAGGAGCCCAGAACTGGATGTAACATTCTAAGTGTGACCTTACCAGTGCCAAGTAGAGGGGAAGAATCTCCCTGCTGTAGTTCAGAACACTATTAGTGAGTTGAGCAACTAAAGACTATTAGGTTTGTCATATATATTTAAGCTATACAAAACTGGAATATCTAGGAAGAAATATGAAAACTTCAACTTTGAAATTATGTTCCTAATTTCATCCATATTGCCTAACATCCTTAAGAAAAGAGTGAAACAAGCCAGGTCTTGTTTGATACTGTGTAGATTCCATAGGTATCGGTCCTTCATATTTATTTTTTTATTATTGGTTGACTGAAAGATTGGGAACTATATACTACAATATTTTTGGTTTGCATTTCTGTTAAAGTTGTTGGGCACCAGATAGATCAAGACTTCATGCAGACCTCAGAAAAGGATTTCCTTGATACCCTGAAGTGCATTTCACAGAAGGTAGCATTGTAACAGTCAAAACTAAACAAGATTTTAGAACAAAACAAGATTTTAAACAAGATTTTAGATGGTGATAGGAATGGTTTATTTTTGCATCTGGGTCTCTTGAGCAGAAGTATGCTGAATGCTCTCCTTTCCATCTTTTACAGACCATGTTTCTATACTGTTCAAGTAGAGTCGTGAATAAGTGCGAAAGCATAATTTAGATGAAGTAGTCTGGTCTACTTCCAGTTTGGGCCATACCAACCCTGTTTAGAATTTCAGTTCACATATCTATTCTAGCAAAAATCCTAGTGGGTATACAGCAGACAAGCAATTCTTGCCCCTTCCATTGAGTGTTTATGTAAGAAATAAAAATAATAATAGAATTTCTGTCTATTCTCTGAATCATAGAGTTGCAAAAACATACTGTAGAGTGGCTATGCTGCATATAAGCAAGATTACACAATGTAAAGCTGCTATAACCTTTCCTTGACCAATTTTTCTGAAGTGATTCAAACCAACTAAATCTAAAGAACAGTTTTCCAAGCATCCTGAAATCAAGTACAAAATTATGGGCTTTAGCTCTGTGCTGGTTTAGGGCTAATTGGAATATTTTAATAGAGAAAATTATATTATAGGCTGTGAAAGGAAAACTGAGGAACACCAACACAACCATCAGGCAGATCAAGCTGCTAAAATTTCTCAAGTTGACACCAACTCTGATCTTGACCTTGATTGGAAACACCGAGGTGAACTGTTCTTAGCTCGGTGGGCCCATGATTCATCTGGACATCAAGGCAGAGATGCAACATACCGATGGGCACGAGATAGGTCAATTGACTTATCCATGGACACTATCACCCAAGTCATTCATGACTGTGACATCTGTGCTGCTATTAAGCAGGCTAAGCGAATCAAGCCCTTATGGTATGGTGAGCGATGGTCCAAGTACAAGTATGGTGAAGCCTGGCAGATTGACTACATCACTTTGCC
>WBNM01010440.1:0-20931 GCA_013399055.1 Ramphastos sulfuratus | reverse complement strand
CAGTCGGGCTTGGGGCACTCTCTGGGACAGTGTCTGGGGCTATCCTGCAACTTCTGGCTTCTTCTCTCCGACAAATTAATTTCACTAATCACTTTTCTTCTAACTCCTCCTCTGGCCGATCCTCAAAACCTTGGGGTAAGGTATAGAGGTGGGGAGAAGGTGGAAGGGTGGTTGGGAGCCCCTCCTGGGGTCTCTGATTTCTGGGAGGGGTGTTGTGTTTCTGTATTACCTTTACCTTGTATATTTCTGTAAATATTCCTGTATATAGTGTATATATCTGCTTGTATATTGTGCTGAGCTGTAAATATAGCTTCATCTAAACTTCCAGCCGGCTGAGTTCTAGTCTGGGTCATTTTACAAAGTGTGGGGGGGCAGGTAACTCCCAAACCCACATCAAGCTCATTAAATTAGCTGCTAGCAGTATTAATTGGTATCTAAAAAGACTACAAATCTTTTTGTACTAACAAGCTTATGTCAGAATATACAAAGGAAGAACTCCTTATAACAGCTGTCAATATCATATATGAATAAGTAGGTGTTCTGTAGCTAATACTTAATTGAAACCAACTCTCTATTCCTCTTCATCTTTCAGTGAATTCTGGATACACTCATCACTAGCCCACTTCACAGTTCCCACTGTACATAGTTGTATTCCACAAAAAAAAACCCCAAAAAACCCCAAAAAACCCCCAAACCAACACCCAAAACAAAACCACAATTCTTGAAATAGTTGCATTCTGTTTAAGAAGCTAATGCAAACTTATATGTCTATCAAGAACTGCCATATCAACATAACACACTTTTCCATAGTCACAATACAGAGTACATTTTAAAATCATCTTGTTTAAAAAGGTACTCTAAACATGTAAGACATTGTTATGTGGCTCACCATCCTTTACTTTCCACCATTGCCTAATAATGCCTTCTATTTATCACTAGGTGCAGTACAGAAAAATATAAGAAGGAAATTCCCCCCCTGTCTTTAAGCTTTAAAAAAACTAATTAAAATGACACTGACTTGTAGTGGAGTAAGCTGAGTGAAGCAGCTCTAACCAAACTTTGACAGACAGCTTCAATCAGCCTACTTATCCTCCTTGTAGGTGTAATCCAGGCTGCTGCCAAGTGCTTCCCTAAAAGGTTTTGTTCATTCTCTACATCAGCATTGCTAAGGAAACAACTCATTCAGTAGAAGTTCACTATGAAATGACACACTGAAGACAAATAAGGATATTTGAACTGCATTTCTTGCCTGTATTTCCACTTCTTCACTCCTTCCTACAATCCTGGTATCACAGAATATCTCCTGTTGTAGTCCTGAAGCTCAGGCAGAGCAAGACAAATTGCCATGTGACTTTGGGTCACCAGCAAAATTCTACCCCTGCAACAGCTGAACAGAAGAGGGGATGGCATAGGTGTACTTGTCATTGCAGAATCCTGCTGTGGTTAGTGAGGAGGAGAAACAGGCTTTTCCATGTGATTTGTTAAGGACTTCAGGATGGTAAGTAACAAATCCTAAAATAACTCATTTCTCTCCTTCCACTATAGAAATTGCAAACTTTCCAGGACAGACACCTTCCCTCTCTGTTGTCCTTTGTGCCATGCTGGGCACAACAGGGCTTTCTGACATAGTAGCAATAAATAATGATGATGAACAGCGTCAACGACAGTAACAAGTAAGCAGCATCTAGGCATACTAACAACATCAATAAGAATACCACTACATTAGAAGACCATTTTTTGTGGCAATGAGTTAGAATTAACTGGGTATCCCCTGCTCAACTTCTATTAAAAGATCAAACCGTACTAAAAGACACCATGCTAGTCAGTCAATGATACCTCCAAATATACTTTGTTTATTACCCTTGACTTCACAGGGATGCATGACTAGTCCAAGTTTATTCAAGAAACTGGACTATCTCCATTTTAAAGTTGAAACTCCAACTACTTTCCCACACACACTCCCCTTTTTCTCTTTCCTGTTGGGCTTGAAAGGATTTTTGTAAACTGCTATCACACCTGCCTTAATCTCGGTGAGATCTATGAAACTTCTCTTGTTTTATTTTGTATGCACAGTGCTGCTCTGGAGCTTTCTATCTCCTTTAACACTCTCACTGACAATTCCACCATTTTATTTCTTCTATCATAATATTTTTCTTCTCAAAGAAGTACAGATTCAGCTTTTTTCCCCTGAGTAATTTGATTTTTTTAAGAGTAATTTTTCTTCTCAGAATTTTCTTTCCTTAGAGACAAAAAAAACCCAAAACCAAGCAACTTGAGGTTTACTGACTTAATAGTATTTTAATTTTTATTTCATTATTCTGCTTTTTCTTGATACTTCATTGTTGTTTCAATAAAAACATCCCTTCTAAAAAGGCCTGCTTCAGGCCTCAGTGGTTATAAACCAGCTGAAGCATTTAAAGAATTCAGATTTTTAAAATAAATGTAAGAATCCTGATACCATTTATCATCATCATCTAGTCATGAAATGTTTAAGGGCACTACTATAAAGCCTTAGATGCAATAAACTAAAATACTCAGATGGTGGAAATTTGCTTAATGCCACTGAAATAAATAAATAAATCTATACCATTAAATGCAAGTAAAATCTCAGGCCTGAAATTTTTACAGTGATGATGCTGACCAACAGTTGTTTGAATCAAAGATTCTCTGCATCGGTTCTCCAAAGCAATGGAAAAAGCAGAACCTAAAATAACTGCGAGCATCTTGCCTTCTTACATTATTCATACTAGTTTCAAAGGAAAGAGTCTAAAAAAAAATACCCAAAGATTATTACACTAAAAACTTGTCTTGTGTACCCTATTTCAGGTTTCTTCCCTTTTCTTCATGAAAGGAGTATCCCATAATTTTTACCATATATGTTTAGGGAAATCACGAAATGTGGCTGACTAATTTTCTAAGGCATATATTTAGTGGATGTACCTTGTCGTAATTCCAATGATTAAGAATGATTGGTCCTCAAGAAAACTCTTTAGTCTCCAATATATATATATTATATTTTTTTTTTTTTTTGTCATTGGCAAAAGAGTGAGCTTTTTCTAGCTCAGTCCTAAGATTTTTTTCTCTTTCTTTTTAATATTGTAAATAAAAAGTAACATTGTTTTGGAGGAACTTTGAGTGCTTTCTGTATTACAGAGAGGGAAGCATTGGCACTAGATTAGGGTTACCAAGAAGGTAAATCATTGTTCACCATTCAAACGGATCTTGCATTTACAAATGTCTGTGTTGTGATATTAATACTCTGATATGAATTATTATTATTATTAATATTTGTATGAATAATAGTTTTTATTATTAATATTCAAAAATTCGGGAAAATTCCCTCAGATTCTTTGGGCTTTTGGTTGACAGGAAATAGTTGCACAAAGGATATTTATTAATACAGAATTAAACAGTTTAGACAATCAGAACTTGGAAAAATAGGAATGTAAATAGGAATGGAAAAATAGGAAACAGGAAAAATTCTAACTATGCTGCAGAGGCTTAGCATTAACTCTAGCACGTGTACTCACAATGCCTTGGTCCCTGAGTAAGTTTCCCATATAAGAATGCTTCCAAAACTCACAATAACGATGTCATGGTAAAATACAAAATATTTCAGGCAGAGGGGGGGAAGAGAGAGAGCCAAGTTGCAGGCGTGTTGCTGCCAAGCCAGCCAGTCTAAACCGCAAACACGTGGCCATGGCAATTCCCAGTTTAAGGAGCCGCTAAGGGGTATTGCTCCCTGTGGAGGGTCCATGCAGGAAAAGACGGTCTATGCAGGACAAGGCGGGGCTTCTAAATCACCCCCCATTAAATAGACCATTTTGAAAATTAAACTGGCCAATAGGCATTAGCATCATTGTCCTGCCCAATGAATTCAAAGCTTTGTGTCTTGTGTGACCAAGCAGGCACGTTGAGGGGGCTTCACCAGACACCTGACACGTGGTGCTAAGCCCCTAGCCTCCAGGCTTTGTTTTGTTCATCACTTCAACTCCTGGACCCTGAACAGGAGGAGGTGAGCAAGGGTTTAAACCGGCCTGGCAGGATTTATACCCTACCAGAAGAGTCTGTGCATTTTATTGCAGTCTTGAGACACGCAATGTACAGACAGGGATTTTTGTTTTGTCTGGGGGTGGTTGTACGCGTTAAACAGTGGGTAGTTTTCTCTGCAGTCTGAAATGCTAATGGGTTCTATTTCTTTCATTCTTTTCAACATCCATAGAGATTTATCGCATTTCCCCTGTGGAAATATATACTGTCAAGAGTCCAGTGGCATTACTTCTCCCTTTTCTTCCTCAGTTGTCAAGTAGTCACCACTTTCCTAACTGTACCACAACCTATAGTATAACAAAGAAGTTCATGCTCTTTATTTCATGTCAGACTTGTCACCAGTAGCTTTCTGTTGTTCTTCCTATTTGTTCAAATACTTATTAAATTACAGCCTGGCCCCTCTGCTGACACTTCAGTGGGTTCTCTCATACTCTTTAAACCTCTCATGTGGACTAAGAACACATGCAATAGGCTCTCAAAACTATGCTGAACACACACTTCAATTTTTTCCTGACTTCAGGCTGATCTTACCTAAGAGCTTTTTTCTAGACCCACACATTGGGGACTATGATGAAAGGATGTAATGTCATACAAGAATGTACAACACAGAGACGTTTGGGCTGGGTTTGCAATGTCAAAAGGACAAGCAAATTGTTAGGAGAGTGCAGAAGATTCAAGCATGTCTTACTGTATCTGCTTTACCTGCTTGTTTTGCCTCATAACTGTGTTTGCATCCGTTTTCCAGGAAGTAATCTTTCAGTCAAGCAATACCAGTCTGAACCTGTTTTGTGTATGGCTGCAGTTAGAGGGCTGAGTAACGAATCAAGTCAAATACATCAAGCTGTATCTGGCACATTCATAGCCTGTGACTGACAGCAATGCAGGAAGAACTCTTGCAGTGATACACTATAGCTATTGAAGTCTACTGTATCCTGTAACTTTTGCCTTCACTTGACACTAAAAGAACAGTTTCATGCATCCTTTACTCAGCAGTAAGAATAGCTTAAGAACTGCCCTTTCCTCTTACCCCTAGCTATATATCCCCCTGCTTTGGATCACTTCCACTTTTAGATTTTTTTTTTTTTTTCAACCAACCTGGAATATTTTAGGGATGAAACTGACAAAATGAAAAACACACAACTGCACTGTTAAAGTTGAAGGAGCTCTGAATGGTTCTGCAGGAGTGAAGTGAGCACTCAGACTGGTGGGAAGTAGGCAATTCTTACATTTACTTTGCCACCAGAGCAAAGGTTAAAGCACAAGCCTCAAATATGTAAGAGGGGCCCATGAAATACAAAGAACACAAGATGATTAAGCTTAAAGGATCTCTGAAACATACAAGGAGGGATACAGGACAAAGAGGACAGGAAAGATTCAGTCAAGCTGGCCTCGGTAGCTTTCACCTTCCGAAGCAAGACGAGGTGGACAAGAAGGTTTCTCAGGCTCCTGGAATCACCAAGTTCAGGTTCATAGACAATGGCAGTTCAGTTTCACTAGAAACACATTTGTGAGTTTCAAGCTGGCATCACTACAAAGTGATAATTTCCAGGTCACATCAAAGCTCTTGTAAAACATGCAGAGCAGGTTTTCTTCAGAGAGATGGATCTTGTCCCACCAGTGAGGATGTCAAGGCCAAAATATCTTTGATTTCCTATAGATATAAAAATCTGGTTTATCTTATCTTGCTTTTAATTACTAACAATAATCAGATTTGGGGGTTTGTTGGATTTGATTAGATGTGAAGGTTTTCTGTAAAACCCATTTTAATTTGGAGTTATGAAGATGATCCTACTGATCTCCCACAACGCATGTGACATACTTAGTAGTTGCAGCAGTGTCAAGGATCAGGGCTGGGCCAGCCATTAACCAAGTGACAGACAATCTTGATTAACTCCTCTTCCTTCCCAGAGTGGGAGAAAGGGAAGAAGTGAGGGTGTTGTATGGATTGAAAAAGAAACCCAACACTCCTTTAATGAAAATAATAAAAGAATGAAATATATGCAAAGACAATATTGAATCCAACCCCTTTGACAGGAACTACATCACTGTCACCTCTGTTGCTGTGGCAGAAGTCCAATACTGGATTCAGCTGCTGACAGGAACTGAATTGAGGACCAATTTTCTTTCAGTATGACTTCTCTGGAGTTATGAGAGCAGACAATATGAGATGCACATAACTCTCTGATACAAAATTAAAGGGAGACTGGAATAAGCATCAATCTTCTTTAAGATGTTAAAAAGTCTTGCTGATACTTAGCACTCAGCTTCTGATACCCTAAATTAAGTTCCAGCCAGTCATATTTTCTGCCAAAGATATCACTGAGACATGAAATGTGGTCAGAGGCTAGATACATTGTCATGCTGCTTCTTCCTGTGATAGTACTACCCGGATAACATGTTGTTAGCCATCTGGAGCTCCAGATCAAATACTCCTTGACCTGTTCCAGAGCTTGATATAAGTGTTTAACTAGCTAGATCAAACATGTTCAGAAAGTGACACTCTTTGAGCTGAGCAGCACAAATTAGAGCAGTTACAAGGCCAGAACTGTAGTGGGGGTGGTTCTTGTTCAGGACAAATACTCCTCCAATTGTCTGGTTTCTACTCAGCCAATTTCCCTGTGTACAAGTACATAGTATAAGACTAGTAATACCAATTGTCTCAAAGGTTCTAGTATCCTCCTGTCCTTATGGAAGAACAATCCCATTGTTCATATATGTCAGCAACCTGAATGCACTAAGAGGCTCTGCAAGCTCTCTCAGAGTTTTAGCTACCTCTGTTCAAGATCATCTCTGCTATGGCACCAGCTGTGTAACTTTAGATCAGACTGCTGTGAAAACTGCTAAGCTCTGAGAAAGAGCTGTGCAAGTAGTAGCTGCAAGAAGACCTATCTGTGAGTGTCTCTTGCCCTTTACTCCTGAGCTGCTGTGAGAAGATAATTTACATGGTAACGTCATGCAGCCTGCAATGGTAAAGAACTTTCAGACACATGTACCTGGACCCAATTCACCTGCTTCAGGATAAAGTTAATTACATAGAGTTGAAAAAGATCTTGTGAGGTGCACTTCTATTTTTAGCAGTTCTTCTTATAAAATTTCTATTCACTGTCATGAAATTTCACACACTTTGCTATTCTACTGTGTTTTTTATACTGCCAAAGCATTGCACTAATTGCTTTGCAACCAGAAAGGTCAGCTAAGGACTTGGTTCCCCAAGGCAAGTTCATTTTATTACCTTAAAAGCTAACTCATCTGATTGGAAATTGTGCTTTGTACATTTAATTTAACAGATCTCTTATAATATATTCTTCATCAATTAGTATGAACTGTTTCTGAGTTGCTCCAGACATTAGACAAGCTGTTTTCATTCCTTTTCGAGCCTAACAGACTAGAGAAAATGAGGATTTACAGTGGTGAGCTGCACTAAAACCGTTACTTTGAGGATTTTACCTACCTACACTGTTACTGCTAATATTTGTTTCTATTGCAAAGGTAACACAAAAAAAAAAAAAACCAACAAAAAAAACCCCACTGTCCTCAGTGTGATTCTCACTGCCATTACCTTCTGTCCCTCTCAACTCTGGACAACACTGTTCAAAAAACTTGCTTTGCTGACGTTTATCTCATTATGCTTGTAGGATATGGCAGCAACAGCGTGGGAAACAAGATAATAGGAGCAACAGAGCATACCTGCTTGAGCTCCCAAACAAGCTATAAACAACTGCAGTGAAAAATAAAAGCCCACATACATAGCAGCATTCTGGTGCTGGGTTCTGTGCAAACATAAGCCAGGGAAGAATAATTTCCACAGCAAGCTATGAGTAGACTGAAGAATCAAATTATCCATAGACTACATAAGAGACTTCTCTGTTCAGATATCAAATTGATAACTTCATAAAAAACATGAATTGCAAAAGAAGTTCTCATCATAATTTCTCCTGTGAGAAAAAGTATTTGGCAAAAACATGAGTCAGTGAAAGACCAAAAAAACTTCTTTACATCACAATTCAGGGAGGTAAATTGTGAAGATTCATTAATGCCCTCATACAATATTTGTATTCTAAACAAAGTGGCTCAATGCCTTTTCTTAGAGGCAGGAAATCACAGATATTAAAGTACATGATGTAGGGGATCTCGTTTGCCTAGGTTTTCCATTATTTTCATTATTTTGTTGGTCTTTTGGCATACAAATCTTTAAGTGTTCATGAAAAGAACTTGATGCATGAATGCTTCCTTTGCATGCTGTGCATGTCTGTATGACAGTGTGTTTAATATGCAGAGGAGTTCCTCAAAGCAGCACTGTGTTTTGACTTTAGGTGCACCACTCATATTTTGCCATACTGCTTCTTCATAAGACACTTAAACACATATTAGAGACTTTAAAAATTATGAACAGCTTCCATTGTATACTCTTGCATACAAATGTTATAGAACTTGTGTGATCTGACTGCAGAAATACATCTTTGATTAATCAGACCTAAGGTTTTACTAACGAAACAGCAGGCGGCGCAACCACAAAATTAACTCTTAACAGCCTCAGAGTGAAACAGTCATAAATATGAGAGTTCTGAACACCTCCTTTGCATTTCTGAGAAACATTCTTAACAACTTACTCTGTATTTCTGCTCCCAGAAGAGGGCAATGCTTCTGCAGTCTGATAAATAGCTTTCAGCATCTTGCTGTATTTCACATCTTTCAGAGAAGGCACGTGTTGTCTCACAAGGAGGGAGGGACTTACCTTTCCCTTTGGAAGTAGCTGCTGTGCTTCTAGGAGCAATTTCTGGAAGCTGCCTCCTACAGAAGTGGTAGAATTTTGTTCAGAGGCTGCATTTTCACTTTGATCAGCTGTTAAACATTAGGTATTTCTCATCTGAGGAAAGTACCTGTAACAAAATGGTAAGAGAGGCTTGTCATAACCTTGCCATTTGAATGATCATCTTTTGTGCCCGTGAACATTTTGAGCCAGTTATAGCGTTTTAGTTAGTAGCTGTGATGGTTTGGGAGTTCCCCGCCCCCCACACACTTTGTAAAATCACCCAGACTAGAACTCAGCCGGCTGGAAGTTGAGATGAAGCTATATTTACAGCTTAGCACAATATACAAGCAGATATATACCCTATATACAGGAATATTTACAGAAATATACAATGTAAAGGTAATACAGAAACACAACACCCTTCCCAGAAATCAGAGACCCCAGGAGGGGCTCCCAACCACTCTTCCACCTTCTCCCCACCCCTATAGGTAAGGTTTGCCTTACGCGTAAGGAGAATTTTGAGGATCAGCAGGAAGGGATTAGAAGAAAAAGTGGTTAGTGAAATTAATCAGCAGAGAAGAGAAGCCAGAAGCTGCTAGAACAAGACGCTGCACCCCAGAGACTGACTCATCTTTTGTTTTGAGTTCTTATTCCTAAACATCTCAGCAAGCCTATGAGTGAAGTAGACATCACCATTGTTTCCTTTTCACAGCCTATACTATAATTTTCTCTATTAAAATATTCCAATTAGCTCAAACCAGCACAGTAGCCTTTCAACATTTGGGATATATAGAGTTGTCCTTAAAGCAAACAAACCAAAAAAACAACCATCACACACCTCCAAATATTTTAAGGTTTTTAGAAAAAAAAAAAATCAAGTCTGCAAAACAAATTTTGCTGTAATTCATGGTACTCAGGCTTAAACTGACAGTAGATTAGGATGTATGACAGTAACTGAGGTAGAGGACTCAAAAGCTTTGCCAATGAGAACAGAATCAGCTTAAGTATTGTATCAGCTTTTCAGATGTTTTCAAAAGGAAGCATCTGCTTCAAACAATGGTTGCAGAAGCATCTCCAGATCTAAAATGCTTGATCACATATGCAGGCACTATAGTTTATCCCTAGAATTTGTTTTCTTCTACTTTTTTTTTTTTTTTAAATTTTAAATAAATAATATATAATGCTGACTCTGGCTTTTTCTGGTCTATGTAATACTTTGCTATAAAAATACTTACTACGTACATACATATGCACACACATATGTAAATACCTGATTCAAACCTTTAGTGGATATTATCCAAAACAAAAAATAACTTGTTCTATGTATTATTATTTGTCTCCATAGGCAGGTCAAAGTCTACAGATACTAACTACTCTTTGTTTTCAATCTTGTGTGTTCAGGAAAATGAACAGAAGCCCTTGCTTTTGTCAGCAAATTGCTTATAGCACAAGTTAAGGTTCTAGAACATTAGGTAGGTAAGATTCTCTCATAACTAGGAAAAAATATAATTCATTTCCTACAAAAAAGCTGAGTAGTAAGACGGAATTGTACCGAAGCAGAGAGAATAAATGGATAGTGGAAAAACCAGGCAGGGTGAAGAAGCATTCTGAAAAGTCATGTGGTTACAGACAGGAAAGACTAATCACTGCTCTTTGAAACTATTTAAAACTGGAACTGAAGTTCACAGAACAGCAGAGGGAAAGATCAATTAGTTAGGATGTCACAAGTATTCCTTCCATGAGCCACCAAGAAAAACTCAGAGAAAAATGAAAACAACAAAACAGAGGGAACATCAAGACAAAGGATAATGATAATTTCTTCTGAAACCCACAGAAGCAATGTAACCCACAAGCTCAGGAATCAAAGGTTAAAGATTTCATCCATTTACATGATAAGATCAAATCCTGTAAAGCTGATAATCAGTGCTGCAGAGTTTATCAAGGGCCTAGAAAGTCCATGTCCTAAGAAATGGAAAATCATGGGAGCAGATGCCATGATAGGATATTCCTTCCATAGTGTGAGAAGTTTTCTGCAACTGATGGACACTGAGCTTAAGAATTGTCTCTTACAGGAAGGAAAAGGGTTGAATTCTTTGCAGAGTAAACTTAAAATATTCTTAAGAATTGCAGAGGCTATGTGCATGATTGACACCACAAAACAAAAACATGTCTCCTTTAAGAGGCAGAACCACTGCATTGATCCTAGCATCCTGTTGTACAAGCATGTGTAAGTATTCTGCTTTACTCTGACCAAACTGACATCAAAATTTATAACAAAATTTCATGAAAGCCACTTATTTTTGAAAAATAATAAAGCAGTGCAATATATTCATTTACGAAATAAGCAAAATAGGATGTGTTTGAAGGTACAGGTTAATGAAAGCCTGCTGAGGAATACCGCTCACTCCATCATTTGGCCTTTATCACCTCACCCATATACTTCCAATATTGTTATATTCTTGGCCCTTCCAGAGCCTGCTAATAACCTCAACATTATTGATTAAGACGAGAAAGTAACTGCAAGACAGAGAAAACAGAATGTAAACACCAACTCATTTCACACAGATTATCCAGCTGCTGGTTGCTGCTAATCAATTCTAGTTATAAAAAAGCAACTGAGAACAAATCTAAAGGGTTTCTCAGATTTTTGTTACTGAAGACTCCATTAGAAGTTCAACTTCAGTAGAAAATTCAGTCTGCTTAAGTGTTTTGTATCCTTTCCGAAGCATCAAATCAACCTTGACCTAATTTGGGAAGCTTCTGGCCAGACCTTTTGGAAGTACAAAAAGGTAATAAAGAGCATTGGAGACAAAAGAACTTCTGATTTAAAGAAAGTCATGAATAAGTATCAGAGAAGAGTGTACAAAATGATGAGCAGCACTGAAATGATTTTTTGCATTTTTTACAGAAAGAGACTGCTTTAGCATTGAGTAACAGAATTATTTGCTTAAAATAACAGAGAATCTGTCACAGATCTGGATGTGAAATTCAGACTTCAGACCCAGCCCTGAGTCAAAACCTCTGTTGTTTCACGTTTGGTATCTTGCAAGAGTACATATTTCCAATCGTCCCAGTTTCCGTTATAATAGGAATGTATCTTAGAGTAAAATGTTTAATACCTAGGAGGTATCAGAAGGCCACTCGATAGAGTTCCTTCGTACCTAGATGCATAAGACCACAAGAAATACAAAGAATGCTTAAGTCACTACACTACTCAAACACGAAACATGTCATAGAATCATAGAATGGTAAGGTTGGAAAGGACCTCAAGGATCATCTAGTTCCAACCCCCTGCCATAGGCAAGGACATCTCCCACTAGTACAGGTTACTCAAGGCCTCGTCCAACCTGGCCTTGAACACCTCCAGGGAGGGAGCATCCACAACCTCCCTGGGCAACCTGTGCCAGTGCCTCACCACCCTCACTGTAAAGAACTTCCTCCTAACATCCAGTCTAAATCTTCCCTCTGCCAGTTTAAATCCATTGCCTTTTGTCCTGTCATTACAAGACCTTGTAAATAGTCCCTCCCCAGCCTTCCTGTAGGCCCCCTTCAGATACTGGGAGGCTACTATAAAGTGTCCTGGAAGCCTTCTCTTCTCCAGGCTGAAGAGCCTCAGCCTGTCCTCATAGGAGAGCTGCTCCATCCCTCTGATCATCTTCATGGCCCTCCTCTGGACCCGCTCTAACAGTTCCATGTCCTTCCCATGCTGGGGGCTCCAGAACTGTACACAGTACTCCAGGTGGTGTCTGACTATCCTTCTGACTTCTCTAGAAAATAAAAGGTATTTGTCAAAATTACTTAAAACACCTCAAATGGTGTTCTGTCATTTCTGTCAATGTTAGAATATTTAAATTTCCAAGTGCTACTTTGGCAGGGTACTGATAACTGTAGATGGACCACAGGCCTGTAGAAAACAGCTGTAACACTCAAACTGTTATTAGTATATTGAGACCTTTGTTGAAAGAGAGGGGAAAGATAAAGGGAATTATATATACTTCTCCATAAATAACTATTGCAGTATGTGTACACTCATGTTGCATTTGGAAAAGATCAGAAAAGTTAATTGACACAAGACTAACAGCATTTCAATATTAAGCATCACCAAGGCAACACACCAGCTTTCCAGTTAGGTTCACATTTCATATTCTGGCTCAGCTGGGTTTAGCACCATGACTTGCAACAAAGCAGATAAGGAGGAAATATTCCCTGTGACCCACAAGACCAGTAGGTGTCATTTTGCAAACAGAAAAGCTACCATGTGTATCACACTACAGATGCTGTAAAAAGTCCTCTATAACCTGCAGCTGAATAGTCAAGCCTAATAACACATTTGACCTTTATAAATATACAAACAGGATGGCAAAAGAGATTATTTTAATCAGATCTGAATGCATATGAGAGGGCAACGTGCAATTATGTGGATTATGCAATTATGCTTCTATCTAACATTTCAGCAGAAATGAACTTGGGCAGCCAATAGAGATTCCCATTGCAGTTGCTACAAACATGACAACACTGAGATTATAATTTAAGATACATTTTTATTAAACACAGATACCCTTCCATTGACTAAAATGATTTTAAAAGAAATAATAGGACTATGATTTTTAGATTTCCGACAGCACACATCTTGCTGCTGTGTGTCAAAAAGAACTTCACAAGAGCACCGATCTCTTTACAGCATAGACAGGATATATGTATGTCATTGGTTTCATGGGAATATTTGTTCCCATCTCTGTAAAGTGTGAGGAGCAGGAGTTTAAAAAAACAAAACAAAACCAAAACAACCAAAAAAACCCAAACAGATTAAAAAAAACCAAAACAACAAAACATATATACGCATTCTCATTCCAGTGGAGCAACAAAGAGAGACCACAGAAAAACTGTTGTGCTATCTCTCCCATCACAAACCATGATCTCCTAGCCCTTGTGAAAGCCTCCATATACTTATGATGGGAGTCAGAATAGATGACTACTGGATATGCCCCAGCGTGTACTTTGCGTGTGAAGGGCAACGCTAAAACCAGCAGAATCTTAATGACAAGAAAGATGGTAATGCCCATCCAGATGTAATCAATGAAATAAATAATTGAACCAGACAGCAGTCCTGCAGATTCCATGGCCTTCAAGAGAATTATAACAAACCATTAACAATAGAAAGCAGTTCCAAAGGGGACAAACGAAATTGTGAAGACCACTAAGCAGTAACTAATCCAAGAACAATGCTGTACAGGGCTAGATTCAAATCTTCATGATAATTTCTTGGCTGTGGTGGAAAGGACCAAAATCCCTATTAGGTAAGAGCTGGAAAGCCAGTTATTGTATGGGCTAGCAAGTCAGGTAAGAGAAGCAAACATTTATGCTGCTTGAGGCTTTTACTTTCCTGTTTTAATCATAGCCTTTATGGGGACATACCTACATAAAATATTCAACCTCGTTGCTGGAGTACACGATACACCTATCAGATTGTCTATGTCTACCCTAAAGTGCTGGATTCCCACAGGGTCACTGAAACTAGCATAAGACACACATTAGCTAGTTTTACGGACTTGCTTTTGCTTTTTATCAAGCTAAACCTAAGTTTTCTTTTGACCCTTGCCTCCTTTTGAATCTTTTTTAATGACCCAGTAGCACGAAACACAGTAAAAATTGCTTCCACATGGAAATTGTTTTCTGTAGTGACATTACAGAAATGCTGTTAATTTTCTGAGAGGCAGGAGTTCACAATTTTTAGAAAAACTGCAACTTTGTTAGATTAAAAAGCTTGGCTAGTAGAGTAAGAACATAGTTACAAATGCAGCCTTAAAGAAATGTAGATCAAGTACCTTTTGGTTGGTTTTTTTTTTTGTTTGTTTGCTTATGTTTCTCTGTTTTTAAACTTTCTGTATTGAAATACCTACTTATTGAAATAAAGGAGGAGAAGAGGTACTAGATATTCACAGTAGATGGCATATACATTGAATCTGAAGTATAAAAAGAGGGTTTGAAAAAGATAAAAAGGAGACCTGCATTACTCAGGGAAAAAGCCACTGATGGATAACTGTTACTGAACCAGAAAAAAAAAAAAAAAAATTTACACAGCTACCAAATTAAAAAGATGGTGTTAGGAACGATCATTAGAAGACAGTGACACATTGTGTGTGGATCCTTCCATTCTGAGAACACAAAAGACATAATAAACAAGGAAGGAGGAATTAAAATATGTGAATTTAAGGAGAAACATGAATTAAATTGCAGCCAGAGAGACCTGGTCTAATCAGGGAACTGACAGAACTACTCAACTTCCAGAACAAAATCTATAGAAAGGATGGATTCCTATAGATAGAAAAGTGTGTATAAATACATTCTGGAAGGGAGAGCAGCCCAAGGCAGAAGAAGGGAAAGATACATGCATGCTGACTGCAGCAGTGCTGCCAATTTGTACTGAATTGAAAGATATATGCTTGAAATAATACAGGAAATTGCAGTAGAGCTCCAGGGCAAAGTAAAAAGCCAGACCTGGAAATCTTTAGGAGGGGAAAGAAGATAATAGAAAGAAAGAGTTAGAATAGTGTATTATAGATGAGATAAAAATTGCAGAATGATACTGAAAGGCAGCACTTCTGAGATGCTGAAAGATTGTGTTTAGAGACACTTCATATTTGATGGTAAGAAATCATGTGCTTAGTAAAATAGCAGGTAGCTGATCAAAGTGTGATGAAATCTAATAGGGTTTGAAGGTATGTTTACCAGATGGCATTGCAAATTTATTTCATTCTCTTAAAGCAAATATTTCAGGTATGTATAAAATTGAGAGGAGATATCTCCCCAAATCAAATCCCTTTTAGGAAAAAAGAAATGCTTAGACTACATTTACATTTCAATTTCAATCAAACCATCAGGAGTAAAAGCAAAGAGAGCAAGCCCAATGCAGTTTCAAGGTTAAAAAAAAAAAAAAAAAAAAAAAAAAAAAGTTGCAGGGAGTTTCTAGCTCAGAAAATAAATCAACCAACCAACCAACCATCACTTTCTATCTGTTCTTTCAGTCTTTACCGGGAAGCAGGACCACAGACACTGGAAATGCCAATGGCCAGGACATACAAGGCTACAGATTAATAATACTGCTGTGTACAAATGGGGAAGGCGGATGCTGGTGGTAGACATTGTTGTGAGAGATGAGATGTATTCTTTCAGCTAAAGGACCACATCTAATTCTGAATTAACTCATTGTGATACCAGAAACAATAGTATCCATCAGGCTAGGTGGTATAATTCCAATTAATAGAACCCAATTAATATTTTGCCACTTCCAGATTCACGTGTAACCACTGACAAGTAGATTTGAGGTTGTCATATTTATTTCAGAAGGCAGACTAACATTTTATTACTGAGTATTTGGTCAAGCCTTCACACCTTCTTGTTTCCCCCATCCCTCAACACATCAGGCAAAACAGGACAGCCTGCTAATACAAACTGTCAGACAGGGCAAGTGCCAGAGAACAAACCTTCCATATTTCATTTGATCTACCTCACATACAAATTTTCCAATTCATATGTGATAACAAAATTCAGAATATCTAATTTTCGGTTACTGACGAAAACATGCAGCAGTCCGATATAATAGTCTTATTATCAAGGTAATATACTGCAATGTTAACTTTGGGCTTTGGTGTCAAACAATGCCAAATAAGTATTTTAATTCAATAAAAATAGCACACAATTATTTTCCTCTCAAATCAAGAAACAAAAAGTCTTTTCACACAAAGGGCTTTCCCTTCACATGTTACAAACTTAAAAACAAACAAACAAAAAAAAAAACCAAAAAAACCCAAAACAACAACAAACTTTTTTCCTGCTTGTCTTTCTGGAAAGCTATAAAAAAAAGCTGTAATCTGTGATTAGCAGTTATGCAGGTTATATTCTCATGCCACAGCTAAAGAAAAGCAAGTCCTCATGCTGGAGCAGTTCATCTACCAACCTATCTTCACATCATAAGTCTTAGAAAGTTTCACTACCAAGGAGTGATGAGCACAGGTGCCAGAAACATCCAATTTGTCAACATACCAGGCAGCTTGCCAAAGGCTGAGTCAGAAAAGCCAGCTAGAAACCCAGCAGGACTCTGCCAGTGCCTTACCTCAACTCTGGTGAATTGGAAACCATCCCTACAAAATGCTCTTTTCAGTAAACTAGCAAGTTCCAGTGAAGCTGCACAGTGATTGGTTTACTTGAAAGAGCAGACTATGACTGAGGTGATCCTTTCCTATATTCCTATGAATAAAATGTTTTCTGTTAATTTTTCTGGTCAGCCCTACTTGAGCTAAGCCACAAATGGGTCTTCCCTAGGTCAGCTTCAGTTAAGGAAACTAGAATTGTATTATATAAACAGATTCAGCACTGGTAAGCTGGACATGCTTATCCTCCTCCACATCCTCCTCCACAATGTGTCAGAAAAGGACACATTTATTCTGGTGTCAAACTGTTCTTTTAGTCTGGGTCAGCCTTACATTCACAACACCAGTGAACCACAATCACAGCTTTTCTGACAATCTTCCTGGGAACTCACTTTTAGATTCTTGTCCAGACTCTATTCATAGTTGGGGATTATTTTGAAAGTATCAAAACAGCAGAAAATCAGAACCAATTAGCTGATAGTAGGCCTTCAACTTCCTTCCTGACCGGCACGTCTTTGCCTTACAAGTTGCTATTAAGTGGTTCATGTTAACTGTGAAGGTCCTTCAGGCAGTAGTGAAGGAAAGTTGTAAATGAACAGAGGAAATGTATGCAGAGTGCAGATGAAGAGCAGCCCAGATCTTTTGGCTTATCCACATAGTCACAGTTTTGTTACTGAGAACATTTCTTGTTCAACAAAAGCATGAAAGTGGAGGAATGGTGAAACGATACAGAAAAATTAAAACAAAGCAACCCAACCAGAAACAAAAAAACTCACACACACTTTACAAATGCACCTTTGATTCAATGTTTGCTTAATCTCAAAGGTCTATGATAACATTAAGAGTTTTCGGACTTTTCACCAGAAAACTTCAGTCTTTAGGATTGTCAAAATCCTGGCCAAAGATTTGTTACCACAATGTTTTGAAGATAAGCATAAACAATGAAAGATTAAACACTGCTCTGAAGTCTAACCAAGTAATTCTGTAGGACTTGGTCCTGTTTGAGGGCTGGTCACTCATACAATGAATATATTAAGCTCATGTGCAACACCAATAATCATTTAATGCTAATCTGAGCCAAGAAGTGAAACTTGACTGACCAGCACATCTCTACAAGGGAAAGCAGCTTAGAACTTGATGGACAAAATTAATGAGCCCAGGGAGTAAAAGAATGACCAACAGGTGTCATAAAGCAAGCTGAAATTATCTCAACATGAGACGGGCTAGGAATAAGTTCTGGTTTTAGCTTTACTACTGTAACATAAACAGCCTTTCCTGAGATAATTAGTGGGGATAGAAAAGCATATATGTGGCTCAGTCTAATATAAGTTCTAAAAACTGGACAACGAATAAAGCAAACTTTGAAAAGATCAACAGCCTTGAGCTGGTTTCAGCCCACATACTCATATCCAGGGATTGCAGGCACCCATCATGTCAATGAACACACAGGACCTGTGTTATGGTTTCAATATATTTTTGTATCACTATGCTAAATCAAAATCCCATGGAACACTAAATCTATCAAATAAACTTGATAATTCAACATTAAATTATTTTCTCATGGAGTACCTAAAACAAACCTTGTCAGGATTCTGAGAGGTCCCCCTTTTCACTCACATAGAAGATGGGAAAAACAAACAAACCCCTAAATACAAAAACACCCCAACCAAACAAAAAAGACTAGTAATGACAGAGCAAGAGTCAGAGGTTTGGCTTTTAACTGAGTTAAAGTATTAGATTTTCACAGGAAAGCGGAAGGGACAGATGCTAGCTGAAGTGACTTCCTGTCAGCCCAGGACTAAAAGCATTAGACATTTCAGTGAGCATATCTTCAAATGCTTATGCCGTGGCAGGCCTGAATAGGCCAAAATAGGTTTATACATGTCCTGGCTTGCCCAGGCATGTTTTTCTGCTCTCCCGCCTTTTTTGGGGAGAAACAACCGCAGGAAAGAGGACAAAGAACCTGGAGCCACTGAGTCTGAGGACCATGGCCTGCCCAGAGTTGTTTGCATCCTGTGGTAAACAAGGTACACAAGCTCAGCTTGTGTCTGCCTTGTGCAAGGCCTGTGTTCTGCCCTAAAAAGTGTAAAGCAAGCCTATGGCTTCACCTAATATGGTCAAGCTTGGCTAACTGCCATTCTTATTGGCTATTCTGTGTCCAAAGCCCCATTAGTCTCGGGCTGTATTGATAAAAGAAGATGAGCAGGTGACAGAACCTGCTCTGCCATTGCATCCATGCTCTGCCATTGTATCCGTGCTTGCCTGCTTGCCTCTGCCTTCTTATATCCTGAACTGCCTGGAAATTCCACTGCTTCAAGTTTACCAAGAATGGGCTCTAAATGCCTCCACGCGATCAGCCTGCATATCCAGTGTGACACTGTACTGAGACTGCACACCACAAGACATCCTGCCTACACCTGAAAGCCTCCTGCCAAGATGGGAAGTCCTGGAGACACACAGATCATCCAGAGAAGAGCAGAACCAGGTCAGAGATTGTCTGCATCCTTTCCCCAGTACCCTGAAGCCTGGGAAGAATCAGAAGTCTCAGTGGATGACAAGACAGTAACAGAAGCATATGGGTACTATCTGAAGCTGTAGCTAGCCCTGCGAGTCGGGAGATAATATTTTGTGAGTAAATACTTAAAGCCTCTTGTAATTCACCATTGCCTTCTGCCATAAGGAGAAAGGAGCTCCTTGAGTCCATCTAGTGGGCAAGAGATGTATTGACTGCAGCAGTACACTAACCGCAGGAGCCTTCTCTTCCAGTTCAATTAATGTTATATTATTACTAGTTATTTCTAGATCCTGTTATTACCCGTGTAAAGTTTCCATGACTGTGCGAATAACCAATTATTATTAAAATTAGTGGTTGGGGTGGTGAGAGTTCTGAATATTCAATATTAATAAACAAAATTAATCTTTGAAAATCATATTTCGCATCAATTAATTACCCCTCCGTATCAGCTTACAAGAAGACCAACCCAATTTAGCAACTAAAATTCTAAACAAATCCACACATTCTGCTTTTGCTATTTAAGCTGAATCTGACTAATAGTAAACTGAATATTAAATATATGTTAAAATTATCATGGACATTTGGTATTGCAGGGAGAGAGGATTTGGGATGTGTAAAATCTCTGCCCTGAATGAGCCATTAACCAGATTAAATACATGACAAAATTGAAGTAGTGTACAGAAAAACTATACAACAAATATTTGATCTCATCACATCAGAAAGAAACTCGTATTATAAAAAGGATTTTAACAAAATGGAACACAGTAGAAAACTGTAAAGCAAGGATAAATTTAGTTATTTCTTTCAAATAGGATTAATCCTTGTATTTGGGGGGGGGGAGGGGGAAATGATGTCATGCTGACAAAGGAAAACTAGTTGTATTTTACAAAAAGGTTGCAATAGCATGTAAACTAGTTCTCTGCTTCTGACTTGACTCTAAGCATGTTACATGTCATCTAAATTTGATCACATGTACTGCTTCAGAATTAGAGGTGGCTATAAAAGACCTTTTATTTTGTGGTACATTTTTCCACAAAACACAAGTCCATCATATCATATTTATATTATTAAAGTTAAATAATATATACTTGTATTCCTAGAATGTCCAGTCCACTACTGAAATAAATCTCAAATATACAGAATTTGAAAAGACGTTATGAGCAAAAATTCCTCACCTAATGCCTGTCCATGTTGCTGTATCTTTGAGCTGTGCTATGAGGTAATGACTATAGTCATAGACTCATAGAATCATTCAGCTTGAAAAAGGCTCACCCAGTCCAACGTAACACCACAAAGTCCATCACTGAACCATGTCCTTAAGTGACGTATCTGTAAGATTTTTCAATACCTCCAGGGGTGGTGACTCCACCACTTCCCTGGGGAAGCTGTTACAATGCTTGAATACCCTTTCGGTTTTTTCCTGCTATCCAATATAAACCTCCCTGGCTCAACTTGAAGCCATT
>WBNM01010439.1:5676-19612 GCA_013399055.1 Ramphastos sulfuratus | reverse complement strand
CAATTAGCTCAAACTAGCACAGTACACTGAGCTCAGAATGGAAAGTGAAGTGTAAGATGACCTGAATAGTCAGTTACACAAACTGTTTGGAAATGCAAACCACTGTCTGACAGGCATAAAGTCACAGACGTCACTCTCCCCAGGCCCTAGAATCACAGCTGAAATAGCATTGTAATGCACTTATAATTTATTCATTGGTTGAATGAGAGCAGCAGCAGGCATTTTCATGGCACTCTTTTTCCTTTGAAACCCCTGTGTGATGGTTTGGGAGTTACCCACACACACACACAATGAAAATCACCCAGACTAGACTCAGATGGCTGCAAGTTAAGGGATGAAGCTATATTTACAGCTTAGCACAACATACAAGCAGATATATATATATACACACACAGTATACAGTTATATACAAGTTAAAAGTAGCACAGAAACACAAATTCCCTCCAAAACAATCAGATTGCCAGGAGGACCTCGACCGAAACCTCTTCCCCCCTTACTCCCTCCCTTTAGAAATACCCAGATCAATTCCCGTATATCTCATGAGATAAATCTGGAGAGATCTGAGGTGAGATGTCAAAAAAGATGACAAGGAGGTTAGAAGAAATAAAGGGTTAGGTCAGATTAGAGTTAAGGCAGAAAACAGCCACAGATTGCCAGAGTGGAAAGGAACAGAACAACTACTGGGAACTAACTGAGAAATGTGTGAGAAGTGAGTGTCTTACCTATATTTAGCTGCACTTCTCAACAGAAGAATGAGTGATATAGGTTACTGTTGTTGTTTTTTTTTTCTTCTCACAGTTAGGAATTTAATTTCCCTCAGAAAAATATTCCAATTAGCCTCAAACCAGCATACCCTGTGATGGACTTCATCCATTTCAAAATGCAAGCTAGAGCAGAGACGTTAAAAAAAAAAAAAAAAAAAAAAGACAATTGTATTCCATTCAAATTTTAGTAGGCAGGGGAAAAGGCAAATAAAAATAAAGTTTGGAAAACCTCCACCAAAGATTTGTGGGTTTTCCTGTTCATTTTTCTTCTGATTTGCTCTTCCAAACTTTATATTTCTTTCCTGGTGGTGACCTTGATGCAGGAGGCACCTGTAAACCCAGATACTGCCAAGTAATGCTGAAAAGCATCTTTTCAACCGTCTTATGAGTTGTGTTGACAATCAGCCTGCTCTGCTTTAAGGTGAAAAAAAGCCAAAATGTAAACTGCAGACAGACTTTTATTCTCAAAGATTCACAGTTGTTTCCCTAAGTACTGTCGTGGAGGGGGTAATTAGCTNACGGTATCACGCTGGCTGTGCAGGCCGAATGCGTGGAGGCAGCAGGCAGGATGCAAGCAAATACACCTTGTAATGGCGGAAGGCACGCACTCTGTGTTCCCTGCTCCTTTTATTAACACAGCCCGAAGACTAATGGGCCCTTGGACACGAGATAGCCAATCAAATGGCAGTTAGCCAAGATTTGGACATATTGGGTGAAGCCACAGGCTTGCTTTACCCTTTTTTGTGCAGATCACGGGCCTTGCATAAGGCAACCGTGTGCACCCTGTTTAGCGCAGTTGTTGGGCTGACCCCAGACCCCAGACTTAGTGGCGCCAGGTCCTTTGTCTCTTTTCCCACGGTTGCTCTCCCCAAAACAGAAGGAGAGAGAGCAGAAAAAAAATGTCCTGGGTAAGGCAGGACATTCACAAGCCTAATTTGGCCTGTTTAGGCCTACCACGACAAGTACTCAGGTGCTTTTCTCCCCAAATACAGGTGCCAATGTGAAGGACTCTTGTACACCTGTTCTCTTTTTCAGTAGGTGACAATCAGCCCATGCAGTCATGCTGCACTGCTCACCTGGGGAGCACAGCTTGTTAATTGTGCTTTGATTTCCCTTGTTTAATGTTCAGGGAGCTTGGGGGAAAAATCTTTTGTGACTCATGGTAAGCTCCATCACCATGATGCTTGCCTGCCCCTTAGTCTGGGACTGATGTATCTTGTGTAAATAAAAGAAGTAATGCCATATTTCCCTGTTGCTTGTTCCTTCAGGGCTGGGAAGCTAGCCTGCAAAGCCCCAAGTGTTGTTTTTGCTCAGTCCATAGGCAGTCTGTGCTGCTGCAGTGGTAATTATGTGGGCTGCCAACATCAGGAAGCAAGAGAAGTTCCACTTTTGGCATTTTTGAGGCCAAATATTAAAGAACTGTCTGGATGAGTATGTCTTGATCTACTTAGGACAAGGTGATACTGCCTTGGAGCAGGAGAGAGATGAGGTGGGCCTCCAGATATCCTGCTCTGCTTTAGTACAGCCCCAGGAATAGGTGTCTGAGTTACAAGGGGCTCTAAGGTAGGGGCTGTAAGACATCTGTAGAGGAAATGAGCAGAGCTCCTACTCCCTGCTTGATCTTCACTATCACAGAAGCATCCATCTGACATGCTGGGAGTGAGATGGTGTTAAAGCCCAGCCTAGAGTCCCCAGAATCCCTGCCAATGCCTTGCCAGAGTGAGGGAGTAGGAAGGAAGAAACAGGAGAGGAGATGATGTTGTCATCCAGCCCAGGCAAATTCAGTTCCCTAGGAAAAGAAGCAGAGGTCTCATCCTTTGAGCTACTCAGGAAAGAAACAGGATAACACACTGAAGAATACCATGTGAGAAGATCCAAACCCAAGAACAGTCATGTAGGTGGGACCTGCCCCATCTTTCCATCTCTTGTCCCTCTCTCTGCCAGCTCAAGGGACAGCAACCCTCTGATGTGACACTGAAATGGCATTTGAATTTTCAAAGCTTCTGCTGTTGCTAAGCAGAGGAGTTAATCTGTCATCCTGCATGAACACAGCTTGGAGGAAGGAGGAAAGAGAAGAAGAGAGATACTAAATACGGATGAGGAGAACAAAGCAGAGTTGAAGAGTAGTTTTCATCTCAGATACACATTTTATCTCAGATATGAAAGTGGCATTTTGAGGTCCAGTTTACAGCTACGACTTCAGCTGCTGGAGGCTGGACTAATGGCATGTGTAGCCTCTTCCTTCTATGGTAAGACTTCCCCTTCCTGGGGCCACATGTTCCTACTCCAGACTGTTTCTTGTTCTCTGAGCTCAAAGAACAAACTGATTCCTTCATGTGGGAAAAACAAAAAAAGAAAACAAAAAATGGGGGGGAATATAAAAGAAAGTAGAAAAAAGAAAAAAGTAGAGATGAAGAGGAAGCAATATGGTCTGTGGCAGAGCATACTCCACAGAGCATTCTTCTTGCAGTCAGGCAGTGACCATCCACAGGAAAGCAGCTAAAAGAGGAGGAGGACAAGGCTTCACACTTTCACCGCAATTTATTAGAGCTGGTAAGAGGAAAGAAATATTATATGACAAATCCAAAAGTTACCTTAGCCTCAGAGCAGCCTGAGATAGGGTAAGGGGGGCACCAGGCAGAGCAGCTGAGCCTCTCTGGGAGTGCAGGCAGAAGTTCAGGCAGGAGCCTCAGAGGGAACTGCCTGGGTTTCAAAGTACTCCTGTTGCTTTGACAGTTTCTATTTTCTGTGAGCAGTGGATGTTTTTGCAGGAGAGTGGAAAAAAACAGTTGAGGGGGGAAAGACCAATATTCTCTCTAAAAGCAAGCCTGATGGAAAATTTTCAGCCTGCCCTATTGAATACATCAGGGCTTGCTTTACTTTCTGCTTTGCATGATTACCTCTTTCGCTAACATTCGAAACAGGCAGCAGGCACCAGGCAGAGATAAGTTCTGAATAGCTCCAAACTTTGCTTCTTCCAGCATTAGGCTGGTTCAGACAAAGCCTGTTTTGGAATCTGGCTGCAAGGAAAGGTGTTGAATTACCACAGAAACAGGGTAAGTGTGATCCTTAAAGAGCTCAGTTCCTGCACATTGAATCAACACAACATTGTCCTCTGAGCATAAGCAAAGCCTTATTTCACCACTGAGTTGGCATGTCCCATTAGTGGAGTGGGTCATTGCCATCTGGCATCAGAGGGAAAAGTCATAGTGTGGCACTCTGGTTCAGATGCACTATTAAGACTCATTAACAAAGAAAACAGGGCATATGGATGGGCAGTTGGAAATGGGTGCTAGGGCTGGTGTATTTGGAATGATGATGACATTAAACCTATACATCTGGGAGGTGAGGATGGAGGTGTGAATGGGTCTGATAGGGTTTGCAGAGTGGGGAGCAGTAATGAAGTATGGTTACCTAGTACTGGGCACCTGGTACTGAGAAGGACTGGGATGAAGCCAAAGATTCATTGCTGACCCATGTCATGGTGCCAGGGTACATGGCACACAGGTGAAGCACTTTTTCTCTCCTAGAGGATGCACTGTTGAGAGCATTGCGTTTGGAGCCCTCCCAGGTGTGGCCCAGACATTGAAGTACTGAGACAGTTGGCCCAAACCCAGTGCTGATGGAAGTACTTACCACCTGGGAAACCTGGCAGCAAAGCAAAAGTGTGGTTCACACCCCACATGCCCTAATAGGCAACCTGATCTCATATTGACAAAATTATGCTCACCAACTCAAGACATTTTAAGAAGCATGCGAAGGTCCTTGAAGGATGTGAAGGTCCTTGAATGCATCCAGAAGAGGGCATCAAAGCTGATGAAAGAGACGGAAGGAAGGGGGAATGGCTAAGGACTTTGTTTGCACTTTGGAGGAAATCTTTGTCTGCACTCCGGAAGAGACAGCGTGCAAGGCACAGGACTTGCCTAGTTTAGTGAAGAGGAGACAGAAGTGACCTCATTGCCCTCTACAGCTTCCTGAGAAGAGGGAATGGAAAGGGAGGTGCTGAGCTCTTCTTCTGGTATTAGAGAATAGAACACATGGGAATGATTGAAAACCATGCCAGGGAAGGTTTAAACTGGACACTAGGAAGCATTTCTTTGCAGAGGGAGTGGATAGATATTTGAGCAAACATCTTAGGCAGTTGATGCCCCAACCCTGTCAGCACTTAAGAGCATTTGGATAATGCCCTTAATAATATGCTTGGTCAGCTCTGAAGTGGTCAGGCTGTTGGAATAGATGATTGTTGTAGACTCCTTCCAGCTAAACTACATTTCTTATTCTATTCTATTCTATTCTATTCTATTCTATTCTATTCTATTCTATTCTATTCTATTCTATTCTGTTCTAATCCTCTCCTGTTGTATTCCATTGACATAAATAAGAAGAATGTGAGTCTGAACTCCCACCAGAAAACACACCCAGCATGGTACTGCCTGGCTGTCAAGGAGCTTCTCTGACAAACAGTTTCTTGGACACAGAAGTGTTTGGCCTCCATCTCCTAGGCTGAGGATGTGAAAGCAGAACAAAGCAGCTTTCGTAAACCTGAGCTCATTTCAGGCTGGTCAGGAATGAGAAATCTGTCCCTGCTGGAAGGCACATGCAGGGGAATATTTGCTTCTTTGCAGCGTAGCCATGCAAGCTGAGGATGGAGAAGGCATGTTCCTCTAGATGAAACCTATGGCAATGAGCAAGAGCTCATCCCGGCTCACAGGAAATCCAAAGCCAGTCTCTAAAGTGACATTTGCCAGGGCAAGATGGGATTTTGCAAAGGCCTGTGCCTCTGATATGTCAAGCTAGAATATTTTACAGCCTGGAGGCAGTATCAAGCCCTGGACTGGGTATCACTGCCAGTGCTAGAGCATCTTTGTATAAGGTGATGGGGGCCTTAGTGGGGAGAGTCCAAAGGCAGCAGGTGGGCAAGCAGAGCAGTCACAGGCATGAGGTGGGGGAGTACTGTGCTCCCCTCCAAGTTGACAGCAAATTTATGCTGGTAACAGCTGGTGCTTGGGGAAAACCATCTGCCTCTTGCTCTCCTCCCTGAGTGAATGTCTGGAGAAAGAACTGTGGCTGCCAAGTGCAGGTAGAGACTTCAAGGTCCATCTGCAGTGCAGGCTGCCCCAGCTGCATGATCTGTCACCAACGCTAAGAGTGCCCGCTGCTGGTCCCTTGCCTTTGGGAAGGCCCGTGGCTCTGGAAAAAGCAGCAGAACGGTCCAATGTTCACCTGTGCCCACGGGGCAGTTATTGGGAAAACACTGTAAGGTGACAGAGGCAAAGGAGGAAGATTAAAGCAACATAAGGATGTAGGGATCATTCAATTGTTTTCAGGAGCAGGTGCCATGTCATGTGCAGAAGGATGAAAGAAATGCAAAGCAACAATGGGCTAATATATCTCAAACATGACATGTCAAATACATCTCCATGCCTTTCTACATGATAACTGCAGTACTCTTGTTATTGTCTAAATCTATGAATGCTGCTGAATTGGATGGAGAAACATCCAGCACCAGTAAGTCTCACAATCTAATGAAATAAGTATTCCAGGTTATCAATTCTTTCTTTAGGAACAGTTCCTATTGACCTTCCTCTTGTTCCTGAAGTCTTCAATTGTTTTGTTCATTTAATTATCCTCTGAACATTCCCCAATCCCTGCCTTCACTCAGTCAGTTGTCTGACTGTCGTGTGACCCCATCCTTAATGCCTGGGAAGGAGAACTGGGAAATGAAAAGGAGAACTGTGGGTTGAAATGGAAACATTTAATAAAATATGTTTTAAAAAACAAACAAGCAAAAAACCCAAATAAACAACCCACAAAACCAAACCAAACCAACAATAACAATAAAAACCAAAACAAGCACACCCAATCAAAAAAATCGCAGAATGTCAGGGGCTGGAAGGGAATTTGAAAGCTNCCCTCCCCAGCCTTCCTGTAGGACCCCTTCAGATACTGGAAGGCTACTCTAAGGTCTCCTCAAAGCCTTCTCTTCTCCAGGCTGATGAGCCCCAACTCTCTCAGCCTGTCCTCATAGCAGAGCTGCTCCAACCCTCTGAGCATCTCAGTGGCATCCTCTGGACCCACTCCAACACTTCCATGTCCTTCCTGTGCTGGGGGTTCCAGAACTGCACACAGTACTCCAGGTGGGGTCTGACGAGAGCAGAGTAAAGGGGGAGAATCCCCTCCCTTGCCCTGCTGGCCACACTGCTCTTGATGCAGCCCAGCACTCAGTTGCTGTCTGGGCTGCATGCACACACTGCATTGAATATTGATTTATTTATAATTCTATAGCTGCAATATCCATATTGTTTGGTCCTGACAGTAGTTTCTGTGTGAAATACTGGGGCATTAGGATATTCCAGCTGCACAAGACATTTTTGGCTCAGGCATTAAACTGTGGCTAAGATGGCACTGTGTCTTCATTTAGGCAGTTGTCCGTCACAGAGTGCACCCTCCTCCTCCCCTCCCACTGGTGGAAGAGAAAAGGGGAACATGAAAATGGAAACAGATTTAATAAAATATAAAAATAATACAAGCTGTGCCTCACCATGAATCCAGTGAAAATGTGATGGTCACAGCACATAGGAGAGTCAGGCTTAGGTCAGAGAATCACAGGTGAACACCTTCAGGGATGGCAACCACTGAAGAGAAGGGAAACCATTCCCAGAACACTTCCTAATTTGTAGTGAGTGTGAGGCTATGGAATACTTCTGTCGGCCAAGTAGGGTCAACCAGACTTGCAGTCTCCCCAAAACGCAGCTTTCCTGAAGAGAAAACTGCTTCTATGACTATCTCAGCCAAAGCAGGACACTTCTCTATACAACAGCATCTTAAGGGCTTTTACCATTTTGTGCCTGACAGGATGTGATCCAACACTCCCTGCTTACATTGAGGCACTTTGCAATTTTGACTTTTGTTCATCCCTAATTGTTATGTCCATAGCCAACAAGAGATTTCCTGCAGATAACTTTGGCCCTTTGGAGGAGGCATTACAATTATTTCAGAACATATCCCAGCCTGTGAGTTACTTAAATTATTCCTGTTAGAATCATGCAAATTCTTTAATTTGAGGAACACACATCAGCTTTTCTCTGTCAGAGCTGTTACAACCTTACTGTTTCTCCTGTTCTGGCTGAGACAAGATGTCCAGCTTGCAACTACCTCTGTGCTGGGCATTTCTGAAGCACCCTCATGGTCCTGTCCAGGCAGGTGCCTGCTTTAACACTTGCCAAGGCGAAACCCAGATTTGCACTGTCTGAGGTTGTACTACGGTGTTTATTCTCCTCTTGGATAATCACTTGATTTTTTTTTTTTTTGTCATCTGTTTTTATGCTGAACTTATGTTGTTTGTCCTTANCTCCTCTTGGATAATCACTTGTTTTTTTTTGTTTTTTGTTTTTTTTTTGTCATCTGTTTTTATGCTGAATTTATGGTGTTTGTTAAGGACTTGCTAAGGAATAGGAGCTTGCTCATGTTGACTGGTTGAGGTATCTCACCAACTCTGCAAAGATTTTTCTCCCTGAATAGTGTTGAGGAATCATAGAACAATTTGTATTTTAAGTGATCTTTAAAGGTCATCTAATCCAACCCTCCTGCAGTCAGTAGAGACATCTTCAGCTATGTCAGGTTGCTTAGAACTGTCAGGACACACTGCTGTAGGCATCACTAGCATAAGCTGGCACAGGACTCATGGCACACTCTGAAAGCATCACCAGCCTAAGCCCCCATCTCTGGTGTTTCACCATCACCTCTACTGCAACGTCAGCTCTGCAGGATTGTTCTTGTCTTGAGAGTGAGTGACCATCAAGTAGGCCCTTGCAGCTGTCCCCATTCCTGGGGCTGAGCCATCTGGGTTAGACATTCACTGGCAGCAGGGTGAAGGAGCTGGACTCCACAGAGCAGCTGCTTGCTAGACTCCTGAGTGAGTCCATTGGACCTCAGTTTTACCTGCTGAACAACCAGCTCTTTGTGTTTGGGCAGAAGTCACTGTTAGAAGGGACAGCATTTTGCAGAAGGCGAGCAAGGGGTAGGAGGAAGCTCTTCTGGGTTTTGCACCACTCCTGGTTCAGGTATCAGGTACTAGGTGCATATCAACACCATGATTCATGCTAGACTGAGATCATTTCACTTCAGCTGCTTTCACTTGCTGCTATACCTCTGGTGGTCTCTAAGGACTGGTTTCCAGAAGCAATGCAGTCATTTTCTGCTGGTAGGTCCAATAAAATGCACAGCTATCTAGGCTTAGCTGAAGGTGCACAGCTCAAGTCCTGCCCATGGCCTTGAAAACTGACAACAAAGAAGAGTTTCTTTTAAGAAACAGAGAGAGGGCCCAGCAGAACTAGTTGATCTTTAAGGTCCCTTCCAACCCAAACCATTCTGCGAGTTTAACTGGAAGTTGTTTTGCCAAGGATGAATTGGACGTTTCCATGATCCTTCTCAAATACAAACAGATTCAGAGGAAGGAAACCAAACTTATTTGGCAAATGCAATGTCTTACTCCTTTTTGTGCACAGATAGGCTATGAGCTCTGGAAGCTACACTTTGTGTTGGGTATGAAGTAGCACTGGGAAGAGGAGGACTGGTGCACCAGCTGTGCCAACTGCTCTTTATACCTGTGCATGGCAAGGAGAAGGCTAAACTTTTCCTGCAGGAGCCTGAATCACCAGGAAGATAATTGATGGAAATTTTCCCAGACAGGTGAACAAGTCTAGAGAAGCCCTTCTGCTTGGGCCCTTCTGAGAAGTGCAGTCATATCCAATCCAAGACTTGCCATCCCATTGAAATTTGGGAAGACCTTTTGAGGGGTCTGGAAATAAAACAACTGGAAAAACACTGGTTTGATATCAGAAGGCCAAAATTGTCCCACATTGTCTGTGTGGGAGAACACTGCTCAGAAGCCCTCGTGGAGAGGGGCGGCCCATGGAGAGGCAGGTACTGCAATGTCAGCCTGCAGTGGCTCAGGAAGCAGTAGCTGGAGGTTGAACATCTGCCTCTCAGCCCTACCAGTTCCTGTACACCTATGCCCCCTTCAGCAACCCCTTGCTGGTCCCTGTTGCTCCATCAGCACCCTGATACAGACCTTGGGGCAATCCCAGGTATATCTCTGCCCTGGTTTTGTGGCTGTGGCTGGAGGGTTTGTATTTTCAAGAGGGTCTCTGGTAGAGTTCTGGACAGGGCAGAGGATGTCTGTCCTTTGTAGGTGCTCTACCTCAATGTTTTGCTGTGCCAAAATCTCATTTCTACAGCTGCCCACAGGGCCAGATGTGTTTCCTCCAGGCTTGTTTACATGCCAGGAGGTTTCCATTAATTACCTGCTTGCTTCTCCAGCCTGCAGAAAACCCCTTGGCTGCATCAACTTGAAGGTCTCAATGCATGGTGGGTTTTGCACATGCTGTATCTTGTCCCATCTAGCACTCTGCCTGGCCTGAAGGATGGGTCATTCCTCATCTTCAAGTCGTCTGCTCAGAGCACAGAGTGAGACAGTGCAGTCTGCACATTTGCATATGGGTGCACAGCTGGACTGGTCCCCTCTGCAGAAGTAGTCCCATTTTAAAGGTACAGGAGGCTCTGATGCTGTCCTGAAAAACAGATTTTTGTCTCATGGGGTTGTTTTGTCTTCTCATAGAAATGTCAAGGGCCTAGAAGAGTAAGAGGGAGGGATTTTAGGAGCCAACCCAAGCTGTTGCATCAGGGCCCTCATTTGCAGCGCTTTAAATGAAAATGGGTGAGAAACAGGTAGCAAAGAGTGGCACATTCACTAGTGCTGAAGAGGAGGTGTTCAGCTGGAGGAGCTGGCTGCAGCTGGGACCTGTGTGGTCTGTGCTCTCCTTATCTTTGTGATAATCAAAGGACATTTTCCTACTCTCCCCTTAGGAAAGAAAAAGAAGAATGTACTTGCTGGTTGGTGGAAAGGACAAAAAAGGGGAATGTTTTAGTTATTTATCTCTTCCTATTAGGTATTTATTTCTTTATATCTACTTATGATGTGAGAGGGGGTGAGTAGGGTAAAGCTGAGAAGTCCTGAGGTGTGGAGGCGTGAAAGCATCTTCCTCCACAGTGAAAACATGTAGAGCAGGGTCTGCAAAATAGGAACTGGTGTGCACCATCCAGGGAGTGAATCCTTCTGTTAGCAAAGAAGCAGGCAAAATATCCATGCAACTTGGATAAAAACTTTCTTCACCTCAAGTGTGTTCTCTCAACATCCATTTTAAATATATTTCTTCCTTTTTTTTTTTTTTTTTTTTTTCCCCCTTTTNTTTTTTTTTTTTTTTTCCCCCATTATTTAAGGGCACTGCTGGTGAGCATTGCCAGGCCACTCAGATGATTCCCTTGGCAGCAGAACAGATGCACAGCTTCAGAAATGCAAAGCTTTTCCCTAGAGTGAGATATCACAGAATCACAGAATGATAGGGGTTGGAAGAGACCTCTGTAAATTATCTAGTCCAGCCTCCCTAGAGCAGGCTCATCTAGAGCAGGTTGCACAGGAATGGATCCAGGTGGGTTTTTAGGTACTCCACCATCTCTCTGGGCAGCCTGTTCCAGAGCTCAGTCACCCTTAAAGTAAGTAAGTTCCTCCTGATGTTTAGATGGAATTTCCTTTGTTCAAGTTCATGCCCATTACCTCTTGTCCTGTCACTGAGCACCACTGAAAAGAAACTGGCCCCATCCCCCTGACACCAACCCGTTGGGTATGTATAAGTATATATGTGGCACTGGTGAGGCCTCACCTCAAGCACTGTGCAGTTCTGGGCCACTCACTTCAGAAAGACTTTGAGGTGCTGGAGCAGGTCCAGAGGAGAGCGATGAGATTGGTGAGGGCGCTGGAGGGAATGGCTCATGAGGAGAGGCTGAGGGAGGTGGGGTTGTTCAGCTTGGAGAAGAGGAGACTCAGTGGGGACCTTATCACTCTCTACAACTACCTGAAAGGTAGTTGTAGTCAGGTGGGCATCAGGCTCTTATCCCAGGCAACAAGTGACCAGACCAGAGGGCATGGTCTGAAGCTGCACCAGAGGAGGTTTAGGTTGGATATTAGGAAGCACTTCCTCACAGAAAGGGTGATGAGGCACTGGAATGGACTGCCTAGGGAGGTGGTGGAGTCACCATCCCTGAAGGTCTTAAAAGATTGGATGTGGCACTTGATGGCATGGGTTAGCTGATGTTATGGTGTTAGGTTATAGGCTAGACTCGATGATCTCAGAGGTATTTTCCAGCCTCAATGATTCTGTGATTCTGTGATGTATGGATAGGATCCCCTTTCTGTCTCTTCTCCAGGCTAAAAGGCCCCAAGCCCCTCAGACTCTCATGATAAGAGAGACGTTCTAGTCCCATAATCATCTTTGTCGCCCTTTGGTGTACCCTCTCAGGCAGTTCCCTGTCCTTGAACTGCAGAACCCAGAAATGGACACAATACTCCAGATGATGCCTCACAGGGCAGAGTAGAAGGGGAGGAAAACCTCCCTTGACCTCCGTGGCGTAATTTTCTTAATGCACCCCAGGATGCCATTGGCCTTGGTGACGAGGGCACATTTCTGGCTCATGGCCATCCTGTTGTCCACCATGACTCTTACTCCACAGGTCAGTCCCCAACTTTTATTAATACATGGGGTTATTCCTTCCTAGGTGCAGTCCCCTACACTTGCCCTTGTTGAATTTCGTAGTTACTCTCTGCCCAATTCTCCATCCTGTCTGGATCATGCTGGCAGCACAGCTTTCTGGTGTGTCAGTCGCTTCTCCCAGCTTTGTGGCATTCACAAACTTGCTGAGAGTACACTCTATCCCTTCATCCAGGTCACTGATTTTTGTTTACCTGATGACTTATGAGAAAAGGAAATTAGAAAGGAGGATTTAGTGGCATCATTTCTAGCTTATTCTCTAACAGCATAAAGCCATTCCTTCCAGAGATGTTTCCAAGCTTGACTTGATCACAGGGCATTTGCCTCACTGCCTCACCTTTTCCTTTCCCCCCACCTTCTTTTAATAATAATAGTAAAAAAAAAAAAAAAAGTGAAAATGCCATCCCATTCATTTTGCTGCCTTATCCTACTTTTTGTTTATATTCATCAACATCACATCTTTCACACGTAAATATAATATATATAAATATATAAACATATATGCTTCTGTCACATCTAACTGCTGTCTGAAAGTTTGTGGAAGCTTTGAAGGATTTGATAAAAGAGCAGAATGAAAATATTGTCCTGTTATTCGCAATATCCTGATGATAAATAATAAAATCTATCCAAGAAATATTCTATCTGGAGCTCTCAGAACACAGGGCATGGATGTATGTATAAGCTGTGACAATCCCAGCTGCCTTCATCCTTGGAGGTATTTCCAGTGGCTAGGCAAACCAGGAGGAAACAAATAGCTTCTATCTTACTGATTGTATTTTGTGTGCATCTGGTTGGACAGCAGTATTTTATTGACTGTGAAGATTGCTGCAGAACAAGACCTAAGACTTCGGGGCTCTCTGTTGGCACTGACACTGCCTTCACGCAAGACACTTTGCACATAGAAATATGGATAGTAAAACCTTTCAAAGCTCTTGGTGTGAGGGTGGTATTAGTTCCACTCAGTAGATGCACACTAATATGGCTTAAAGACTTGGAGGCTGTTTTGGGGGCAATGGACTTGTCTCTTCTGTAGACAGAGAAGTGAGAACAGTCTAAAAGATGGAAAGGGATGGCTTTGAATCCAGCTCCTGCCAGTAATTTTACCATCCAACTCTCAGGGCATCTTGGTGTGCTGGTTTGAGGCTAATTGGAATATTTTAATGAAAAAAAAAAATAGAGGCTGTGAAAAGAAAACAATGGTGATGTCTACTTCACTCATAGGCTTGCTGAGATGTATAAAAAAAAGGACACAAATATAGATATAAGAGAGTCTCATTCTCTATGGGAGCTGGTGTGTCTTCTGCTTTCTGCTGTGTAACCTAACTAATCATTCTGCTTCTAACCCCCCTTGCTGATCCTCCAAACTCACCTTACACATAAGGCCGACCCTGGGGTAAGGTAGAGGGGTGGGAAGAAAGTGGTTGGGAGCCCCTCCTGGGGTCTCTGATTTCTGGGAGGGGTGTTGTGTTTCCATATTACCTTTAACTTTATATTTCTGTAAATATTCCTGTATATTGTGTATATCTCTGCTTGTATATTGTACTGAACTGTAAATAGAGCTTCATT